>PVLD010008359.1:0-84624 GCA_004027595.1 Dinomys branickii
CTGACTAAATTTGCATGTCTGTATATGGGTCCATACATCTACAATTCGAAGATATCAATGGATAAAGCAACAACTACTGTTGAGACCATATCACCTTGTCTATAGATTAGTTGTGATTGTACTATTTTCTATGATAATGGGTGTCTGTTTGTCAATATGTTTTTGTACTTTTATGTTTCTAAAATAAAAAAAAAATGGATGTACTTTCTTTAATTCACTTCAACTGAAGGAGGATGTTCATTAGAAAAACTATTAAAATAGTAGCATTATCTGTAGTCTATACTACTATACTCTATACTTTCTAATCCAAATAAGCAAATAAAATTAAAAGGCAGAAGCAAGGATGAGTAAAACATGGAAAAATGTGAGAAAAAGAAATATTAATATCCCCAACAATCTGTATTTACAGATAGCATAGTAATTAACAGGAAAAATGAATTTTCTATAGCATGAAAAGATGAGAAACCATAAATGGTCATTAAGCACGTGGAATTTGTACAGCCTACTACAAAATAGAAGTCATGTAAGTTAGCAAATATTTAGAAACCATGTTTCATTTATTGGATTGGCAAAGAATTTTCATATTATACAGTACAAAGAAGTAATGAGAGGTACTTTCTCACATATCTTTATAGTTTAAGTGGTTACAATTCTCTTGCATATGGGAAATCAGGAGCCTTAAAAATGGTTATGTCATAAGGCCAAGAAAAATCATCAACCTAAAAGTCTAGCAAGAGGGGATTTGTTTGATTGTACATCTACCCACTGTTAGACGTATCTATACCCACAGCATTGTTATGCATGATTGCTAACAGTTGCTTTTACAATGAGAAAGTTGAATTGTATATCAAGAACAATTCAAGGCAGTCTTTGAAAAAGTAGACCTATTTGAAGCTTGCCATTCACAAACCAGCATCCTCTGCCTGATTTTCTGATTATAATGCAGGACTTGGAAGTCTGACATTTACATGAAGCTCTAAAGGACTCAGATGCAAACCGTGCACTGCAAGCCACTGTCCTAAAACAATATCCAACACCACTGGAAAAAGTTGTTAGTACTGTGCAAAATTTTAACTACAAGTGCATTTATTTGTTATGATACCAGCTTTAGAGTATTTATGCTATAATCTTTCCTATGTTACTTATTTCTAAAAAAAGAAAAGAAAATGTAATGTTCTCTTTATTAGATTTTTTTTTTCTACTTTCAACTTTTCTTTGTGAAACTTCCTTACAGGTAATCACTAACAGAGGTAATTGTTTTTGTTTCTTTTTAAAGCATTTTTTAAAAAGACTTATTGTCCTCTCTTTCCTTATGTCTCTTGCTGCCAGAGATACCCATCCATCTTTTGCCTGTGCTCACTGAAATATGCCAGGTCCTCAGAGAGCACCTCGAATTTACCCCTAAACAACTATGGCATTATTGCGGTGTGAATGGTGGGAAGAGAAAGGGAGAGAAAAAAAGTACAACACTGTACACCAAGTGAAATGTAGAGCTTGGCTATTATCTAATGAATTTGATCACAGCCGGCAGCCAGTCTTGGTAACTGTTTTAAAGGGTTTTTTCCTCAATTGCAGTGTAGAGGGGTGGGGCAGAGGCCGGGGTGGAGAGGGTGGGAATGAGGTAGCGGAGTCAAGGCGGCGGAAACAGGTGGGAAAAAAAAGAAGAACCGAAACAAGAGCAAAATTTCACAAACACAAAACAAAAAGTTCCAGATGACTCCAGTGCTCTGCAGTGCAGGCATTAAGAAAATCCTGGAATCAGCTCTTTCGTATACAAATTTGCAGATTCGCTCAGTATAGTCTGACTCTGTACCTGAGGCTCTGTTATTTTGTATGTTTTGAGAAAGACCTGCTGCGTTGGAAAGACAGAGCTTGAAGTGTGCCCTGACTGTAAAGCTGAGGTGAGTGTATTCATCATATCAAAAGATAACACCTTTCAGAAAGCTACCTTAAACAACTCTACTCAGTGAAAAGGACGAATGGTCCAGCTAAAAAGATAGTTTAATTGATTTTTAGCACGTGAGTCAGGAAGTGGCAAGAGATAAGACTAAAGTGGGCCGAGATGGAGAAACATTTTCTAACACAGGCTTAGAAGTTGGGATTCCACCAGATGGATCCCGAAAGATTTTAAAGTAGGAAGAACACAGTCAAATTTCCCTTTCACCAGAATTACACACTGAACTCTGACTACGGAAAGGAGTGTGTAAGGTAAACAATTTCCAAGAGATGTGGCGGTCCGCTAGGTAAGGTCAGAAACTAGTTAATGGACTATGGAACAACTTCAGCAGTCAAGTCCATTTGCCTTTCCACTTACATGACCTTGGGGGATCATGCAGATAAAAAATTCAAAGAAAGAGCATTTTCAGCTTGAGTATAATACACACGGGATAGCCACATACGTCTGCGATATTTCATCTTTGCAGGGAATGACTGTACCAAATCAATGGTATCCCAGAGATCTCAGCTTGGCTCAAGAGTTCTCCTGACATTAATTTTCATAAATGAGGTAATATGAAGGTAATTGATCTACTACCTATCCATGAATAGAAGTGTTGGGGAAATGAAGTTGTTCAGCTTATAAAATGCTACACAGATGGTTTAAACTTGCAATATAGTGACATATTTATAGGTGGTTTTGATGTGCATTCACTTAGTCTTAGACTGGGTTTTAAATAATTTGTTTTTCCAGACACTAATATCTCTGCCAGAACCATAACAAAATGAATGGGGTTAAACAGGCTATAAAAGTGTGTATTTTGTAGGGGACTGGAAAAGAAGGAGCTAACTTCTTTTCTGTTTATCTAAATGGTTTCGTTGAAAAGATGTCCATGGGTACATACTTAAAAAAAGTATCTCCTCAAACAGAAGAATCTAGATTGAAATAGTAATGAAGTAACCAAGTGTATATGGATTGCCCTGACCTCACCCATTAAAGCCCGAGCACGTGTCCCTAACCTTTTCACCTGAGTCTTTATTCCAAGCTCAGCAACTTCATCTTATATAATTAGAATGTCTTTCAAAAGCAGTGTGAAGTCCAACTAAGAGTGGTATAATTCTTCTGCAATGTGTTTCTTCAGAGAGAAGTAACCCAGAACGTTTGCTGGTAATTTTATCCTGAATAGCACAGGATCCCGAATCCAGACTCTCAGGCTGAGTACATAATGCAACCGGAAAGATCAAGAGAAAGCAGAGCCCGAGCAAGGAACCCCCACTGGGAATATGACCTTGTGTGTTTTAAGAAAACTTAGGATGTCAGGAGCATCTTCAGAGTTGCAGTAAATAGCCTTCACGATGGATTAGAGGTGAAGTCTCCCCAAACCTGCCTCCATTACTTCTTCATTCACTTTCAGGGGAGCCCAAGTGAAAGTGATAGAGAACTGGCCTTGAGGAGCCTGAGGTTTTGCCTTGGTTGTGCAAGTGACTGTGTGGTCCCCACTCAGGCTACAGCCCGCGGTTTGCATTGCACAGACAAAGACTCAGTGGCTCCTCTCTGAGCGTGGAGCCCAGCCACCATCTTGCTGCAGACCCCAACCTACAGCCTCCTTCCTTTATTCCTTCAGCCCTCCCTTTGTGGCTTCTTGGTAAAAACTTAGAATCCAGTCCATCCTTCCAGTGGACTGTCTGGTGTCTTGCGGAGTTGGATCACTCAGTTATTCCCAGCTCCCCACTGCTACAAGCTGCCCAGCTATTTCCAGCTCCCCTGTGTGCTTTCTGAGAGGGCACAGCCCTGTTCTCTGCAGACAACCCTGGAGAGACAGGAACCAGGGAGTGGCTTTCAGTTGTGAGAAGTGTATTGAGTAACCTAATACCATTAGGGTTCTTTACTGTCTATCACTACAACTCAGCTACTCCACAATCTTACATTTTCAACCAAAAACATGTGAGTGGACGAACTCAGGTAAAGCTAACAGTGTTGACTGACTTTCAAGGACAAGCCTCTTAGTTTCTAATACTTAGCAATTCCATTGCAGTGAACTGTGTGTTAGGCCCTATGCTAAGGACTACATCTATTTTTACATTCAATCCTTATGGCAACTCTGTCAAGCCATGTGTCTTTCTCCCTATTTCACTGATAAGGATTTCCTCATAAAAATGCTTTGCTCAGTGTCACATAAATGGTAGGTGGCCCAGCTGAGATTTAAACACCAACCTTCTGGGCTGGAGTCAGTCTCTGTCACCACTACGCTGTCATGGAAACATACACAATTATAGCCCATTGCTTGATGGTGAGGAAGGCTTTTTTGTTCACTTGTCATTTTCATTGATTACTGACTATCTGATAAATTTCAAGAGTATTTTCCCTTCCCACCCTTGCTACATCCCACTTGAGCTGTATAAGATAAAGCGGTTGGAATTTAGGAGGCGGTGAGTGTAGGATGAACGGAAGACCTAAAGCAAGGGAGAAGGTCAAAGCGAGGAGTCCCAGTGTGATTGTCTAGGTCAGAGTTCCTTCATTTCGTGTCAGAATGACCCAAAAGGCTTGTTACAGCTTAGTTTGCTGACGCACCTCTGAGTTGTTCCTTAGTAGTTTTGTGATAGCATCCAAGAACTTCTATTTCTAGAAAGTTTCAGGCGATACTGATGCTCTTGGCTGAGGGTCAATACCCTGAGAACCAGTGACCTACAATACTGCTTACACCTAATCCAAGCAGGTTGTAGGCAAAAAGATCTCTTGACCCTTCTAGCAGCTACTGTTTCTCATCCTGTCTCTGAAGTCTATATTTAAAGAGCTTTGATTCTTGTTCAAATGCAAATAGGAGACCTCTGGGATAGATGAGTCTTAGGAATGATTGGCGGTCCAGGATCCCCTCCAAGCCCCACTTCAACAGTTTGCTCTGAATTGTGCCTTTTGAGTATCTGAATTTTCTCACGAAGGATAGGATGATTCTGATTGTTCTCATAAGTTCTCAGTGATGTCTTTCCTTTTCTGGGATTTCCAATTTTTTTTTCAGATTTTGAACTGATTTCTAAATCCACTTACATGATTCCCAGTTTTTGTAAGTGAGAAAATTCTTGCAACTCTGCTCCTTGGTCCTATTTATCTTGGCACTAAATAGGAGGTTTCAGTTGCCCCAAAATATGACAAAAATCTTTTCAACTTTATCTCTTTTCTATGACTTCCATGCAAACTAACATAGGATGAAAAATCAGAAGGGAGAACAAAGCTGTTCAAAGAGTTGTTCAAAATTCAAATCTCCATCATCCTCTTTCCTTATCCCGTGTACTCAAGACTTGCTCCTGCTAAGAACCCTTTCGAGTCAAAGTCAGGGTGTACTGGTGAGTTAATTTCTGACTTTTACCACATTGAATTCCACACATTAGTGACCTTAGATGTGCAACTGTGTCTTTTGAAAATGTCCCACGCAGGGATTCACTGCAGTCCTCTGGGACCAGGTGTCGGGACCAAATGATGATCACAGCTTGGTGTCTACTATGCTCAGGAAACACCGTCTCCCTCTAGCCCTACCTTGGCCCTGATGTTTTCTATGGATAGACGCTTAGGCTTATCAGGCAGTGACAGTTTATTTGTAAAAGCCACTTTTGCAGAGAAAAGTTGGGGATTGATAGTGCCCACTACGGATGGTGGAGGGGTTGAAAAAAGAAGATAAAAATGAATAGTTTGGTTATGCAGAATGGTGATTCTCCTGCAAGAGTGGCAGGAACAATTGCAAACCAGGTCAGGTTGATTGTCTGGTATCTTCTGCCATTTCTTCCCAGAGGCCCTTCTTTATACTCTGCCTCTCCATCTTTCACCCTTCACTGGGGCCTGTTTTCTATGGCTGATTCCATTTAAAGAATAAGTAGGGTTTATTACCTTGCAATGCATTGCAAAGGGTCTTGCATTCTATAGCATCTCACTAGGTAGCCCAGGCTGGCCTTGAACTCATGGTGATACGCCTGCCTCAGCATCCCAACAGCTGAAATTACAGGCATGCGCCACCATGCTTGGCTTCAGGTGACTTTTAAACATAGAAAAACAATACTGTACAGCAGAACAGTTTATGAAAATGCAGCTGTTTGATCATGGTCACCACCTTGAGCAGCACAACACAAAAGCCTTCGTGATCTGCATAAGTTGCCCACAGTGAGGAATGGTTGGCTTGGTGTTGCACAACTGGGAACACCTCAGATCAAAGAGCAGTCAATTACCAATCCCTTAGACCACCTCTTCATGGGGAAGAAAAGTCCAACTATTTCTTGTTTATATTAATGTCACTATGAGATATATGCTTTAGCGGTCACTATGGGGACATAGAGAAATAAAACTCTTTTTCCCTTAGTAATCTTGCAATAAACAAAAAGGCCTAATGTAATTAAAAGTAATATATGAGTACAAAAGTGGGCATTAAGTCTAGGGTAGGTTTCCAGGGTACAGCAGAAGAGAGCGAAGCAGGGAGGTTTTGTTTCGGTTTCCCTGTTGGTGTAGAGTCTGTTTTGGCAGGGACGAGGGGAACGGGATTGAAATCAGGGAAACTGGAAAAAAAAATGTATGCATGGTAGTCAAAACGTGTGTGGCTTGTGTTGTGACAGCAAAAGTCCCGGCCTGGCACTAACAAAATGTATTGGGAATGAAGGAAAGAGAGAGCCAAGCAGATAAGACGGTGCTAATTAATGGGGCCGGAGTAATGGAGCCTGAACACCCCGCTCAACAGTTGAATTTCCATAGGCACGAAGGAGCTACTGTGGATTTTTTTTCAGCCAGGAGATGACAAGATGAAAAGTGTTTTAGGAAATTAATGAGGGAGTGGTAGTTAGTGTGGCTTGGAGACACAGACAGCAGAAGCAACAAAACTTGGAAGGTCTTTCCAAGCCTCCTTTGCAGAGAGCTGGGACTGACAAGGACAGTGTGGAACAAGGAACTCCCCTCCCATGTCTGCAGCATTCAAACTCCTGAGGATTCATCCTCCCAGCGCTTGGTCTCCGTGATGGGTTAAGCTCTCCTTCTACTTTCTGTTTTCTTTCCCTTGGTTTCCTTCCTTGGCTTCTTTTCTTTGACTAACCATTACTCTAGGTGTTCCCTAAGATTGCTTCCATGGTCTTCTTCCTCATCCTCCACTCTCTTGGCTTCTGCTGTAACCTACATAAATATTTATACAAATTTATGTCTCCGTTCTTGATCTCTAGCCAGCTAAATTTTCCTGTATTTCCAAATGCCTCTTGAACAGTCCCACCTGAGGATATCACCATCACTTTAAAATTAATGTTTAAAAAATACACGTCATTACAGAGATCCAAAGCGGCCTCTGCCTCAGATTCTCCTCTTCCTATTAATGGAAATAAGATCCACTAAGTTAGAGAAGCCCAAAATCTCAGACCTCCATCCAAAGGAACTTCTATGCTTCCCAGCTCTGAGGCTATAAATGAAAAGTAACTTGACTGCCTTTTCTTTTCACTTGTGAGTTGTCCAGAGCTACAGATCTTAACTCTCTTCCCTCATGTGGGGGTCTTCACAAAACTTCCTGTCAGACTTTAGTTGCTCTCAGTCAACCCCTTAACAATGCTATGAACTCATCTCTTTGGTCACAGCCTGACTCTGTTCAAAACGTCCTCCCTCAGCCTATGATCCCGGGGAACTCTTTTCAAATGTTTAAGCCACAAGTCTCTCACCTTTGCCCAGTGCAGCTTCCATACCTGACCCCAAGTATGCTTTATTTATACTCCAAATCTTGCAACCCTACTTTTGCCTCCTTGCCCTTCTCGAGAATGAAATTCCCATTGCTCCCTCACAATGCATACTTGTAAAACTCTTTTCCACTTTTAAGACTCATTCCATATACTTTTTTATAAGAATTTTCCTGACATGAAGCTATCTTCTTTCTTTGGTCCCAGTGGCTGTTCTATTTTTTAGATTCATGTCATAATTTTATGCTCCATTTTTCTACAGGGAAAGTAAGTTTCTCATCTCATTCCCATAAGTTTCTATGTGGATGGTAAGTTTCTCATGTTAGAAGGACTTCTGTTTACCTTGCAGCTAGAGGATGCAGCTAGAGGTAGATAGTACATCAATATGACAGAAAGTAAAGGAAAACAGAAGTACAAAAGGAAAGTTGACAAAATGTCATGACAATTCACAGGATGGAAATAAGTCCGGGGTCAAGAGATAATTGGTGCCATTCAGGAAATAGGGCCATTTTATGAATTCACATTGAAAGTACTTACAGCACCCTTTAACTCTTCTTCTTCAGGATATCAATAAGTTGTGAAGATGTAGATAAAATTTGCATTAAGTAAGATAATCTTTGGGATGACTTCTGTACTGCTATTCCAAGGGTGGGTGTTTATCCCTTTCTCATAGGTAGGTTATCAGAATCCTAAATTTTATAAAACACCAAAACAGAAGAGTCTACTTCATTCTCTCCTCAAGACCTTTATTTATTTTATGGTGTATAGAAGGAAATAATGTTAGCCCAATTGGGCGTACTTTGAAACGTGTGTTGAGCAGTAATTCTTGTTCTTTCATTTTACTGACCTAGCTGACTGGAACCAAGGAAAATTTATGGCCTGAAGTGGTCCTAAGTCTGGTGTACGTGTTAGTGTAATGTACTCTGACTGTACGGGGAGAGCGAAGGCAGAGCTTGTGCTCCAAGGCTTCTTGAGATCCTACGTATTTTTCAAATCTTCCCACGTTTTTGGTAATGATCTAGCAATCCAAACAGTCCGGGTTAAAAACTGCCCTAGTTCATTCTTGACCTTCAATAATGAAATCCAAGAAATGGTATCACGTGTTAAGCAGCCATGCAGATATGAATGTAAATAGAAGCTGTGTATTTTTATATAGCAGTGGTTTCAGGAATTTACAAAATTATAAGGCTTGGTGTCCTGGGTAGAATTACTTCCTCTCAGATTCTTAGTACAGCCCTCTTAAAGCACAACACCAACAAAAAAAAAAACAAATTACAAGGGATTATTGTGCAGTGTAGTGACAATAACTAGTTAAATAATTGAATCTCTTCCTAAAGATAAAATAATAATCCCTTAAATTTTGTCTTGTAACCCTCCTTGGCTTTATCATTTTCCTAATCCCAGTAGGGTTTGCAAACAGACTATTGCTTATGACTTAATCTTAGACATTAAAAATGCTCTACTATTAAAAACCAAGGAGTATTAAATAATGCAGACACTGGAGAGCAGAAGAAAGCATGAGAACGCTATTTTGGAGATTTTGTTACTTGAAGATGAGATGATGATTGAAAATAGTAGAAGGGGAACACTTAGAAATAGACACAGCAGTGTTCGTTGGGTAAGCATAGCCGGATCCCCATATCACTAAAGGACAAAACAGGTTTTATTCTTGTCCTTTTGTAAGTAGATGCTCAATTTTCTACTTCTGAATGTTTTTAAGAGGTAGAAGGTTCAGTAAAATATCACAAGGTCTTGTAGACTATGGCCCATAACAGCAACCCTTTAAGCGTATGGAAGAGTTAAAATGAGGAAACAGGTACAAAGCAGATGTGAGGAACAGCACGTGACGTAGAAACGACTTACCAAGAGCATCCTGGAAGAACAAATGTTCACAAGTGATGCTGAGCTCCAGGTCTGTTTGGAAGTGATTATAAAAAGCAGCTCAGCCAGATCCCTGTACCTGGCATCGCAGTAGGAAGGAATCCCTGTTAAGTGCGGGTCATAAGCAAAAGGAACTTGGAACTCAAAAGGAACAGATGAGGATGGGATACATGGAGGGTTTCTCTTATGCTAAATAAACAGAGCTTTATGCATTTAAAAAAAATTCTTGACTCTCAAAATACGGAAGAGGAATAATAACAACCAAATGCAGGTTCAGATAAAAGGGAGGGAAGACAGTCTCAGGGACAGTGAAAAGAAGAAAGAATTGGGCATTAGAAGCCATCAGCCTTGTAACCATTTTCTGTTTAACCTGGTTAAAGCCCAAGGGGTTCCACATCCTCACTGTGAAGAAAAAACTAAATAATCTCTCCTTAGCCCAAAGAAACAAGCAACCACCACTATGCTGTCTCCTCTATCTGTGAATGGCAATATTTTGAACCTAATTCCTCAGATTGGAAACTGTTATTAGTCTAGGTTTTAATTTTCCTTTAACCTGTACATTCAGATAGGACTAAATCCTGCCAATTCTATTTGCTCCCTACGTATCAAAGAAGCCCACATATCTCTATTCCCATGGCCCAGGCCACTGTGCTCTCTCCCTCAGAATGCTTCAGTCATCTGCAGTGGGTCTCCCCAGATCTCTAGCCTCCTATCAAACCAACTACCCTTCACCACAGCTGTAGCGATACGCTTAAGACGTGAATCTAACATCTTCATTTCCCTTATTAAAAAGTATACCATAATTCATGTTTCTATTAGGAGCATGTTAGAACCTACTTGTTTGGTTCTCTGTCCTGTCCATCCTAGAGTCTTCTAAATTTATGTCCTGTAGGTGCTGCCCATCATCCTCATTAACTCTGTGGTGCTCTTCATAACACCCAGCTCTACTTGGCTTCTTGAGCTATTCATCTCAGGAACTCCTTCTTTGATCCTTAAGTCTAGGCCAGCCAGCTCTTGAGGGGCTTCCGTATTTCATACCCTACCCTGGCACTTTGACCTGAAGTTATTTCCTTGAAGGCAAAAGTAACCTAAAAGTTACGTCCATGTCCTAGCCCCCAGAACCTGTGAAAGCAACCTTATCTTGAGCAATATTTTTTTTTTTTTGTTTCGCAGATTTAATTAAGTTAAACATCTCTAGATGAAGTCATTCTGGAGTTAGACTTAGGCAGACTTAGGTCCAATGATCAAGTGTCTGCATAAGACAAAAGCAGGAAGATCTGAGCCATAAACACAGAGAATAAGATGCATGTGAAGACAGAAGCAAAGATTAGAGTCATGTAGCTTCAAACCAAGAAACACCTAAACCTGAGAGGGGAAAGAAAGAATTCTTCTCTGGAGCCATAAGAGAGCGCTCAGCCCTGCAGACAAGTTGATCTCACACTTGCGGCCTCCAAAATTATGAAAGAATAAATTTTTATATTTTTAAACTAGCAAGTTTGTGGTCATTTGTCACAGCAGCCCAAAAAGCTAAGAGAACAAGCAAGAGTGTGTCTCTCCTGCTGAACACCAAACTCCAAGAGTCAGTAGCCATACTTGCTCGTGACTACCCCCGGCAGATCAGTGCACTGACAGACAAAAACATGGCTAATTCTTTGAGGTCAAGGGAAACTTCTATGTCCTGCAGAGGGGGCCATCCTGTGTGCCATCGTGAAAAAGAACTATGGAAGCAGAGGTGATTCTTCATTCCTTCTGAAGCTCAGACACCCTGCACAGTCTCCAGTAAGCTAATAACCTAGCTCAACTCTCCTAGTCAGGCCGGTTCTTTGCCTGGAAAATCAGGCTGTACATGACACTCCTAATGGTAGAGATATTTAAACTATTGAACCACCATTGCCTCATGGTGTCAGCCCAAGAAAATACATGCAGTCCTAGAGGAACCTACAGATACCTACCATGGTGGATAGTAGCCTGTTAGTTATGGGATCACAAAGAGATCTGGAACAGAGTGATGAATCCCTGGAAAGGAACCAGATTGGAGGAGGAGAGATCCTGCTGTTGTGTGCAGGGTTGTATCAAGCCTACCTCACATTCCCCAGTCACCCGTCCCATCAATCACTCTTCCTCACTATCCTTTTCCAGAAAACATTTCCAATGACTTGTTTTCTAACCTATGTTTCTGATTGTCTTGGCTCTGATAGTCTAACTATGAATCTTTCACAATGACACCTCCTGGATTCATACTATAGTAACACTGCCTCTCAACTGTAACTTCAACTTTTTAACTCTACAGGATTATGTTTCATAGTCTTTTCCATACTTCTCTGGGTTTCTTTTCAATTTGAAATTCTTGATGATTTATTAAATATTTGATTACATACTATAAATGATCATCAACTGACGTCAAAGCCAACTTCTGAGGCTGTCACAGCTAGTGGAACAGGTCCTAAAAGTGTGAATACATAGAATCAGGGCTATTTAATAAACCGTCATGAATATATTACAGAAGTCAGCTGTTTTTAACATCTCGATATCAATTTTCTTCAATAATTGGTATAAAATAGAATTGGTATTAGAATACAATTTATCTTCCTCAGCACTTTCACACCTACTTGCTTATTATATCATTACAACACTCTTTTTGGATGGAATAATAATTATTTGAGATAAAATAATACTTTTACACATTTAAAATTTATAAGGAAACTTCATGTGATGAATATCATTCCAAATGCATTTAGTTCTTGAGTTTGGAAAGTGAGGGATCTTATAGTGAGTGATAAGCATTTTGTCTAATCTAGTTTTTGCCTGTGACTTGTCGATTTCATATCCTAAGATGGATAAATTTAGACTAACAAAGTATGACTAACCCCAGGTGTCACATTCACGTGGAAGTTTCAGAATTGGAATGATTCTTCTGATGCCATTTCAGGTGGTTTTCTTTGCTTTCTTTCTTTTTTTTTTTTTTTCTTTCTTATTTATTTATTTATTTGGTACTGGAAATCGAACTCATGACCTCGCACTTGCCAGGTAGGCAATGTGCTGCTGAGCTATATCCTAGGCCTGGTCTTTTTTTATTTTTAAACAATAATGTATTCCTCTTGAAGCTAGTAATCTCGTTTTAAAAAATAAGCTTAGACATAGGAGTCATAGCACAGATTTTCAAGGTGTAATGAAGCTGAGAACAGCATTATAATACGAAAAGTTTCTGAAGCTCAGGTTTCCTGGATGCAGCTCTATCTGAAATCCTTTCTCGTGGTCAATAAGGAACTCTGGGATCAGGGATATGGATGGGATTCTAGATTCTCTCAGTTTCACCCAAAGTTGTATCGATTTGATCTGTTTTGTACCAGGGAGTCCTGCTAAAATTTTCTTTTGGGAAAGTGTTCTGCTCTTAAGAACAAAGCAGGGGGCTGGGGATATAGCTCAGTGGAATAAGCACTTGCCTAGCAAGCTCAGGGTCCTGAGTTCGATCCCCAGTACCGCAAAAAAAAAAAACAAAAAACAAAGCAAACAAAATGAGAAACAGTTGCACAATCTGAAAACCACATATTCATTCCCTAATTTCTAAAATGAAGATACTCTATCCCCACAGAGACAAGGAGAGCTGTCTCCCAGCTTCCATCCCTTGCTGAATGGTACAGCAGACCTTTCTCTTTTTCACATCTTGGGGTCATGGGCCACATGGTCAAAAAAAGAGGCCTTATCATGATCATAGTTAACCTTCCACATAGTCTAGAAGCAGTAAGCCTGGCTGAGGATGGAAAGGTCATGACAACCACGTCAATTTACGTTTTCTGGTGCAGGTTGCAATTGCAGGATTGGTTATGCCTTTTCCAGAAAAAAGGCAAGGAACCCTGAAAGGAATCTGTGGGGCCTTTGCTTGCTTGCTCTAAGCCAGGCTGTTGTGGAAGTATGGGTGGGCTCTGTTTTGTCATTAAGGAACCTCCGAACAAAGATCACTTCAATGTGAGATTTTTGTGGCCTATAATTTATCTGTAATTCCAGATAGTTTTTAGGATTAGGCCAAGGTACTGGGAAAGAGAACAGAATCCTTCCATGGTTTTCTTATTCTAAAGGAAAATCTTGCAACTATTATAGGAGAGACACAGCACTTGATTCCAACAAATACAACAATTTCAATTGACCAAAGCTTGTCTTCTTCAGTTATTAGAGTTATTTAGAAATGCCAAAGTGAGTTTATATCAGCATTGCCTGAGACATTCCATTAGCTATGAGACCTTCTAGACCTTTACCTTGATGGGCTCCTTTGGACATTTTACAGCAGTCCAGACTGATGACATGTGACATGTGTCCTTTCCGTTTAGTTCTTGGATACCGGTTCTCCAGGACTTTCTTGAAGTTATTTGGATTACATTAGTGAAAGATCCTACTAATTGCCAAAATTTCAAATCAACATGAGACAAAACCTCCACATAAGCCTGTGAGACTATTCTACACCATTTCTGTTTTGGAAGCTGAAACTCATCGGCGTTAAGTAGATAAAGAACATTTGTCTACTCCAATGACAAGTTGCATTAAGCAAAACACAGGATTTATAGGAAGTCATTTTGAAAACAATTTGCTTTTTGATACTGTGAGTGCTTTCTATTAAATCTCATATTTATTACCCTATTTATATCAGACTAGATTTCTTTTCCCTTTTTTATTGAATGCCCCATAACTTTACATCTGACTCTACTAAAGACCACTGCAGGAAATAATTCTTTGTTAGCACTGAGTAATTACTAGATTGGGTCACTAATTAGAAATCCTAGAAAATGAATGGTAAACGAACAAAGTGTAAAAGTGCTCCCTCTGGCAGAAGCGACAGAAAGTTTTCCTCTTACTTCTATCAGAAATGTGACATTCTTTCCCTGTTGCCTACTTTACAAAGGAGGGCAACTGTTCTTAAACAAAATCTAGCATTTACTTGAAACCAATAGTTTCCAGTAAAGGGTTTTAGGATAAATGCAGCCTTACTGGTAAATATTGGTTTAATCTTCAGAGAAAATTAAAAGCTTGTGGTTTGGGACTGACGGCAGAAGGCAGATGCGTATGGACTAGGAACTGAAGGATTGGTAAAATCCCCAAATAATGTCTTCTTTTCCAGCTCCAGGCAAAAGAATCAGAACATACCCATTCATTTTCTCTTAAAGGAAAGAATTATCCCAAACCTAGGAGGCCTGAGTAAAATTCAATCAGCCTTTTTCAGTGCTTTGCTAAGAGTGCTATATATTAACTTCTCCTCATAACTGTCCCACCCAAGGGCCTGCTAGAATAGAAATCGCAGTAATTTGTGCTACTTTTTGTGGAGACTGCGTCTTATAAACCGAGCATAATGGTATGTTGTGTGACTCTGTTTATTGCCGAATTATAGTTCACGTGGGGATGTTTAGCTGAGTCGTGTTAAGTTGCTTTCTTTCACATATAGTTTTGCTGGAACTTTAAAAAAAAAAAATTACTGATCACAGCCTACTAATTGCTCATGTCTTACTCAATTCACCCATCATAAATGAAAGAGTTACCTCATTTTCATCAGAACCTGGTTTCTTCTGTTGCTTTTTTCCCGCCCTTGTTTTTCTGACATGCACTTTTTTAGAGTACAAATGAGGAGCCCAGCTCTACCCGCTGGGCGCGTTTTGAAATGGGATTCACCGCTGAGGACTGTGGGTGAGGCCTAGCAGCTAGTCCCAAAGGGCTACTTCTTTGCTTCTTGCCGTCTGTGACCTCAGAGGAAGAAAAACATCACCACAACACCCCAAAGAGGACCACACAGGCTCACTGTCTAGGATAGCCAGGGGCGGTGAGCAAAACCCTTACCCAGAAAAATTTTCTCTACCAATTCATTCATGAGATCTTGTAGTTGGCAAAATGTATGAGACAATAATATTTCATAGAGAAGAATTTAATTATCACTGCTGGCGGTTCCATTCATAGTCTTTTCTTATTCTGTGAAAGATTCTACGGGCAAAACAGGTTAAATTCCATAATGTTGTCAAAATAACTAACCACTAACAGCCCATGAAACAGTTCCAGGCAGGAATGCCCTTTGCAGAAAACTTCTACCTTGTGTGGAGCCTTAAGATTCCTGCCAGGTGGAGGTCAGTGAACTTCCTGAAGGCCAGGAATCCTGGTGTGCCCTGGATGGCAGGAATCCTCTCCCCTACTATTCTGGGGATTTCCCTCAAGATGCAATTCTCAGCAATCACCATTGTGATTCTTCA
Source organism: Dinomys branickii (assembly GCA_004027595.1). Lineage (NCBI taxonomy): Eukaryota > Metazoa > Chordata > Mammalia > Rodentia > Dinomyidae > Dinomys > Dinomys branickii. The sequence goes on from PVLD010008359.1 coordinate 15,729, forward strand.
CAGTTGCCCTGGGTAAAAACATTTCCACTTTTTACTTTGGTATTGATCTATAGCAGGAGAGAGTAATGCTTGGGGTAGTGTATGCAGGACAAAATTTCCAACTAAAATAGGATCTTTAACTTGGATGCTCTGCATACTACCAGATGGAAGGGATATAATGCAGTGTACAATTAACCTAGTATATATCTTTATATATTCAGAGATATAGAACATGTAGAATCATTCATTATTGAACAATTATATTGACAGTGATTTGGGTTGAATTGGCTGTACACCAGCATAGTACAGTGAAGCATCCATGTCCTTCTTCTGCATACTCAGCATCTTCACCCTGAATGTTTGACCATATCCACATCTTTAAGACTTAAAACACTAAACATAAGCTTTAGCAAAATGAATTTAGGAAAAGCTATCTATCTTCTGATACACAGTTCTAATAACTCTCCTTGAGACTCAGACACAAACTTCTCCCAAGTTCTGTCAGTAAATATCATCCTATTTTCTCAGTCACAAGCTGTCTCTGTTTTGGGTCCTCAAGATTATCTTAGACTTTCTGGAGTGGGAAACATGATAGTCTCATCATACAGTTTTTGTACTAGGGATTGAGCCTCAGGTCTTTGCACAGAGTAGCTACATCTCCAGACTTTTTAAAATTTTGAGACACAGTCTTGTGTAGTTTCAAAATTGCAATCCTCCTGCCTTGGGCTTTCAGAGTGCTGGGATTACAAGAGTGTACCTCCACACCCAGATCCTATCTTTTCTTGTAAGTGGCATTCTCTGACTACCCATTCCGTATTTCCCAATCAAGAAATTTCCTGAAGCTGCCTCTTTTGATTATTACTTACTTTTAGACCCAGGATCTTCTCACTGTCCTACCGGCAGGGATATCCTTTTCCTCTAATAAGCTTATTAACATGTGTTGCTTGCTCTGATTTTCTCCTTTTTCTCTTCTGCTTGCTAGGCTCGAGTCCGCCCAGCATCTGAGCCTCTTCATCAGTTTCAGAAGCAACTAACCAGAGCAACTGCATCCTGGCCTTTCTTGGTCAGCCTCAGCTACTGAAGTTGGTCAGGATAAAATCCAAGATGGGGTATAGGGTCACTAGAAAAGAACTTCATTGTTTAACTGCGGGAGGATGACATCAAGGATGGTTTAGGCATAGAAGAGATTGGCAGGCAGTTATGAGATAGCCTGCTATCACCACAATATGCCATCCAGGACTGATAGGGAGGGACAAAGGAAAAATGCTCCAACAGGAAGGGGCCATTAAGGCACACTCTAGGTTAGTACAACCCAAGGTTTCATGAGCATACATGTGTACAGAAAAGTACAAAGGCTCTTTCTCCCCTGTGAAATGCGTGCTTGTTCCTCAAAGATGTGTACATTCACTGAATATGAAAGTATTACTATCTGAAGGGTGCTCATCTACTTACTAAAAATTATACCAATTTCTTCTTTACAAAGATATTTGCTGACAAGTCACTATAAAAATTCATTAAAAAATTGGTTAGACCTAAACATAAAAGCTTCTGGTAATTCTATGCTAATTATGTACCAGGATCTAAGATAACTGATCATTTAATTTCCATAAAATGTTTCAAGGTAGGTGTTTGTTATGACTTATATTTAGATGTCCCCCTAAACCTGAGGCACTCACAGGTGAGGCTTTTGGGAGGTGACTGACCTCAATGTGTAATACTGGATTATGTCACTGATAGGTTTAGTGTAGTTCTGGGTGATGGATTTACTGAAAAGGAAAGGCCCACTGTAGGTGTGCTTTGCACCAATCAATAGGCTTGTAGCCTGGATAGAATGAAAGATGAAAGAAGGAAGTGTCTCTTGCTTCTTGCCTTCCGTGCCATGAACTGTTTCTTCTCTGCCACACTGCTCTGTCTTGAGGTAGCTTTCTATGGACTGAAAGCTCTAAAAACTGTGAGCTAAAATAAATCTTTCCTCCTTTCACTGTGGTGTTGGGTATTATGTCCCAGAGATAAGAAAGCAACTAAAACAGTATTATTAAGATTTTTATGAGAAAAAACAAAACTTAGATAGATAAACATCCTTCTAAGTGACTTTCAGATAGAACATGGAAAAGTTTTGCACTTCAACTTAGCTCTTTCTGCTTTAAAGATGTACTTTTACCAACTACAGGGATATATTGCAAAGCTGATTAATTACAATGCGACACGGTACTAAAACTTGTTGTTTACATTTCTCAATGTTAAAGTAAAATCTCAGCCTCATATTTCGAGATACTAAGTAAGATAGGGTGTCAAGCTAAATGGTCTTTCTCATTTGTGTTGTTTCTGAATGTGCAACATGTAAAAAGAAGAATTAAGCACAGATACCAGGCACCTAGGGAAAGGGCAGAGTGTCAGAAACTACACATAGGAAAAGCAAAAATTAATTTTAAAATCAACTTATAATTAAGTTTAATTATGTGTTACTGTCAAAAGGAGGGTGTAGAGTTAATTTTCTGCTAGAATAACAATGATATTTATATCATTTTTACTGTACATAAATTGTTAAATATGTAATGTTCCTAGCTGTCCTATATTGCCCTTTGTTCTTCTGATAGTGTCAATTTTGCATGCAAATAAAACTCCTTGGTTACAATACTGTTTCAGAGGTTTGGTGTTAGAAAGGAATACTTTTCTTTAGCTGGTCCACCCTCAAACAATCCCATAGATAAAACCATGCAACAGGGACAGTAGTCTGGTCCATTCTACCCTGAGTGATTTTGACAATAACAGAAAAAGTAGGAGTAAAAGATAAAATTGTCTCAAAATTGCTCATAGGAAACAGCTGGGTTTCGGGTATTGTGGCATCTATGAAGGAAGGTAGACACGAGGCTGAAACCGCAGACTAGATAGAAAGACAGACCCTACCTGACTCTTTCATTTCCGGATCATGAGCTAAAGTAGGATGGTAGAGACCATGTGAAGGTTTCATTTCCTGGGGCACAAGCTGTTCAAATCAATTCCAAAAATGTTGGTGAGCTGCTACCAGAAGTGCTACCAGGAAGCATGAATAGACCCCTAAGAAGTGTAGACCATCCCTGGGCCAAAAATCAGGAAAAATTAAATGGAAGAAGCACTCTGGGTCAAGGTATGATGTCCATAAAGTGGGGTAGTGGAGCATTTTATGGCAGGGAGAGATCTGAGGTCCTGATACTATAAACAGTAAGGGAAGTAAACAACCGTTGTGTGCCACCTCAGGACTGAGATCTTGTCTGGCCTCATAGGACACTCAAGTTGAGTCCCAAGGGTTGAGGACACAGCTCTCCAGCTTCCTCATTTTATAGATGAGGGCAGAAAGTTCCAAAAAAGAACTTCCTAGCGATTGTGAAACTAGTAGATTGCAAAGGCAGAATTCTGACTGAGTATAAACCCATGGTCTAACCAGTGATGCGAAACTCTTAAAGACCAAATGCCCAAACTGCAAACCAAAACACATTTATTTATTGCAAAGTGCCAACGCTGAAATAAAATCTGAATATCTGATGCTTGGCTTCTGGCAAGACTTGGCTTGTGTGCCATCAGAGAGGCCTCTGCATGCTCACCGAGGCACACATGCCAGGGGTTCACCAGCACTGGTCTAAGTGATCGCCTATACTTCCCTCCCAGAGAGGTGGCCTTTAAATAGCAGTCGGGGGTTGAGGAAGGATGACTTTCAGAATAATCACTTCATAATTTCTTGTTGAGCATCACTAGGAACTTGATCCCATCCTAGATCATTCCTTGGGGCTGCACCATGCTGTTTTATTCAAGCTTCCTTGGCTTGTGGGGCTGTCTTCACAACTCTCCACCCACCACCCAAACCGGTGCCTACCCCAGTTATACAGAGGAAGAAATATTTTGTAAAGAACCTAGCAAAGACATTAGAGAGATATAAACAACTGAAAAGATAATCAGAGAAGGATAATGGAGGTACTGAAATGATAATTTGCTGAAATGGGAAATGTAACAAGAATTTAGGTTTTCTTGGGGAAGGAATCTGGTTTTGAATTTGCTCAGTTCAAGTTGTTTGGGAGAGATCGCTTTCCTACTAATATGAAGCTGTAATACTTTTTCTTTTCTGACACCCTTCTTTAGAAATGGAGAAACTCAGACCTTGGGACACATTTTGTTTTTATGGGAAGTTCAAGGGGCTTTATCATAGAATTTTGTACACTCTGCTGTTACTCACTTTATTTTGGTTTAAATCTGTTCTTGAGTTCATGCACTCACCTTTCAGAGAGGAGATCCTATTTCCTTCCCTCTTTTTCCTTCTTTGCTCCCTCCCTTTCATTAATATCTCTCCTCTTTTCCTTGCTTCCCTCTCCTCTTTTTCCCTTCTCTTTTTTTACATCTCCTTGTTTCCTCCTTTTTCTTCTCCTTCTCCTTGTGTCCTTTTAGCTCTTCTCTCTCACCTAGACTCTTCTCTTCCTCCAATACTTTGTCACGTTTCTTTGAGCTGATACCATAACCTGGCTTTCTACCATGCACCGACCCAGGGTTAATGTGAAAGCACTCAGGAGCTCAGAACTTCAAGAATAAATATTCAGATAGGATGTGCTCAGGTAAGGCTTCTTGGATTTCTTCATGGCAAAGTTAATGACTATTATATGTCTAAAATCTCCCACAAAGCCTCTTCATGTTCTCCCATGTAGGGCTTTTGAAAGTGACCAGATCATGGGTTAGTCCACTGGATTAGTCCCCTGACTGGATTAGTTATGGTGCAAATCTGTATGGCTGAAGACAGAAGCCCCACCCACATTGTGGGTTCCACCGACCTTTGGGCTATATGTTGAATGGAATAAAAAGGGAAGGGAAGGCTCGCTGTTGCTGCTTATCAGTCAGCCTTACCTGGGGCTGCTTCTTTTCTGCCCTAGAGCCAGCTGACTATGGACTGAAACTGTGAGTCAGAATAAAACCTTCCTTCTTTAACTTGTGGGTATCCAGTATTTTGTCCCAGCAATAAGGAGGTAATTATGACAGGGACCCGCTGTGAGAAATTTTCTGGAGGGGAAGTATTCACCAGAAATCTGGCAGTCACATTCTGTTAACCTCAAAGGGACTGCACAATTTTCCATGACTCTCAAGGGAATATTTTTACTCATCTGTTTAAGAGCCTTTTGGAGTTTGTTGGAGGCAAGGGACTCCAGACTTAGTCTACAAAATTCCTACTAACACTAGGTATGTCTTTGATCAGAATGTGAAGTCAGAAAGGTGTCACTTGTGGGTTCACTCCTCTCCTTACAAGTACCCAATTGGACAACATCCCTAAAGTCCTCACTGCTCCCCTAACAGAAACACTAACTCACAGGAGAAAAACACTTCAGGAAGAAGACCAAGCCTTGAATGAAGCATGGGGATATTATGGAAACTGATATTTATAAAGTACTAAGAAATTCATTTAATAAACCAGTTAGACCTATTAAATAAAGAATAGATCCTTAACTTACATAAAGTCATCTTCGGAAAATTTAGATGAGGATTTTATCATCCTGTTCTAAGCATGCAGGGAAGGTTCTGGCAGGAGCAACAAAATGCTTGGCCAAGACAACACCTAGAGAGACACAGGCAGAGATTTGCTGCCCTGCTCTTCCTCCTCTTCATGTCAGGCAGTATCTTGTCCCAGAGTTTACACAGGTATAAGGAAATACTCAAGAAATTCAGGCTGTAGATAGCATAGGGCAAAACTAACTGATTCCTATCCTCTCAAGTAACCCTGCTTTGGAAGGCTGAACCCCACTGGTTGCTCTCTGAAAGGGGCTGGGGCAGTAGATGTCTCAAATAAGCACTGGTTTTGTATTCTCTAACCACAGCCATGGGACTGACCTTTTCCTTTCAGTGTGTAAATTTTCTCTGTTGATTTCTTCATAGTTTTCCAGTTTGTCTGGATTTGTGTGTATAGTGTGTGTGTTTGTGTGTGTGTATGTGAATGTGTACTTGTGTACAGCGTTATGCACACACATAGACTTATGTGCTCACACTGACAATAAGAATCTGCAAAATACTTTGCCCAAAACTTCCTGTGAAAGCCCACTGCCAAGGACCTGCAGAATGGCTGACCTTGCATTTTGTCGGTGACTCCTCCTGTGGGAACCAGTCTTGTCCTTCAGGGATCTGACATCCTGCAGGGGATGACATACCCTGTGCAGAATTTAACAGCTGGTGAAGAGAGCCTCTCCACAGGCTCTGCCTTCTAGTGAGACCTTTGCTTTCTGATAACACGAGGATAAAATCCAATCACAAGGGTTCAGAGTCCAGCAGTCCATGATACGGATGTGTACATGCTATTAAAAAGGGCTTAAGCATTCTGACAGGGACAGAAGCCAGAACCTTGGTGTCACTTCACACCCAGTGTCTTCGAAGGTGAAAGTGGAGAGGATAGCAGGGAGATGGCATGGTCTTCATCAGCTGGAAGAGGCCCCTGGGAGAGGAGCCTGCACCCCAGAGTCCAGCATGCTATTGTTTCTGCTCCCAAGCAAGAGCAGGGTCACATATCAGCTCAAAGGTTGTACAAATTGTGTTTTTAATGTTGGCAAAATAGTTAAATTAAAAATATAATGGTAGAAAAATATGTCTGACTTTGACATGGACAATAATTTGGAAGCTGTTCCAAAATGATTCACTAAATCTCACCAGCTTATATTGCTACTCAGTAGTCTTGAAAATCTAAATACCAGGCTTGGTAATAAAAAATAGAAGATAATATATTTAATTACAGGAGAGTAAGATCTGTTACATGATGAAACTACCTACAAATACAGCTAAAAAAATAAAATTAAGATGATGAAAAATATGGACAGAAAATACGGCAAGAACTAATGTTCTAACACATGAAAAGACAGAATGTTCATAAACAGGCACTAACTTCTAGCCCATTATTAATGACAAAAAGAAAATAAAACTTCCATGAAATTTCCACTGCATCATTATTCAGAATTAATGTTTGTTTGTTCATTTTGCAGTATTGGGAGTTAATCCCAAGGCCTTGCTCATGTTAGCAATTGGTCTACTGTTGAGTTACAACTGTAGCCCTATCTAAAATTTTGAACAGGAATATTATTCAGTGCTGGCAAGAGGGTTTTGCAGTGGTCATTCTCAGACCCTGTTGGGAATTAAGACTAGCATAAATTTTATTGAAAGAATTTGAGCAATATGTAATATAAGCTATAAAAATATGATCCTTAGACCTAGTAATTTCCATTCAGAAAATAACTTCTAAGAAGTAACATAGGTAAAATTTATATGCAAACATATTCATTGAAAAAATAATTTCAATTTGAAACAACTTCAAAGTCCAAAATAAAAAAGAATAGTTAAAGCTGTTGTGTTCACACACCTACTAAAGATGGAATTATTGAAGGACATTGATTAAGATGTGTAGACACCTCAAAATATTATATTAGAAAATATAATGTGATAACATAAATAGTATATATAAAACATCTTAATTTCTATTAAAGCTATATAGCCTTACTGTTATTACTGTGTCATCATTTTTTGTGTTGGTGAGTTTTTTGTTTTGTTTTCTTTTTGTTTTGAGATAGGGTCTCACTATGCAGTTCAGGCTGGCCTTGAACTCACTATATAGCTCAGGCTGGCCCAGAACTCATGGTCATCCCCCTGCCTCAGCCTCCTGAGCGCTAGGATTGCAGGCATGCACCACCATGCCCAGCTGATCTTGCTGCTACTTAAGAAAAAATTCAGTACAGTGAAAGATGACTAGAACTGCAATATAGATTAGTAGCATTCCTCTGGATTTGGTAACCCAGGTCTGTAGTGAGTCCACAGACTCAGGAGGAATGAAAATCATTCCATGCATGAAAAGATTGAACTGATAGTGAGAAAAATAACAATAATGCTGGAAGCTAAAATTTGCTCTGACAAAACCTGTAGAGGTGAAACCCAGACCTCCTTACATTCCTGGTTACATAGTGTGCGTTGGGTAGGCGGCAGATTGGAATTATAGGGGATTCTCAACTACTGACAGGTCATTAAATTGCTGAGGTGGAGACACTCCACTCCTGGGGAATTTAGAGAAAGAGCAGTAGAGCAAAAGGAGTGCTGCTTTCTCTCAAAGTTCCCCTTCTATGCTTCTGAAGAGCAGGAGGAACTAGGCACTCAACATTTGCGTGGAGGAGCATTTTGAAAGCACCTGCAAGCCTGAGACAAGCAATTCCTGGCTCAGGGTGTTGCTCTCTCCAGACCAGTCAGCAAACAATCCACAAGCACGGTTTCTGTTTTCTTCCAAAGATTGAAGTGCAAAGTGTGTCTAACACACAACTGTAACACAAATTGTCCTTTTGCTCTCTCTTATACCCAGAGGTCAGCTGCTTTACTGCCTTGTATTTGAGGTTAAAAATATACCAGGCTGAGAGAGTATATAATGACAAGAAAAATAAACACATAATTGTGACTGATTATTTGAGGTGGAACAATATACTTTCTAAGATTGTGGGCTTTGGAGTCAAACTTCATACTTGAATCTCTGTTCCAATGCTTATTTACCTTGGGCAAGTTGCTTGATTTCTCAAAGCCTCAAGCATCCTGCAACTCAAGCTAGTAGCCTGCAAATCATTTAGAGCGTGGTGAGAGCTCAGCAAATGTGAGCTTGTATGAATGCGCATGTTACAAAAATCGGACAGTAGAAAATATTTATTTGCATATTTAAGATTTTCTGGGAACTGTGCCAGTTTCCAAAGATACAAGGATTTGTCCATTTACTCAAGAAACATGCTGGTAGAGTATGTCCTGTGTGTGAGATACTGGTCTAGGCACTTGGGATACATCCATGAATGATACTGACAAATAACCTGTTTCTAGGATAGTTCAGAGACCCAAAACACCAATCATGATTCCCAGGAAGATTATATAGGATGTAAGAAGGTGTTCATCATTTTAAAAGAAGGTAATAAAGAGTGAACCTAGGCTACAGTGTTAAATAGGGGAGCAGGTATAAGATTCTAAAACACGATCTTTGCTTTCACTAAGCTCTTACCCTAGTAAAGAGGTGGGCAGGACTGACCCAAATTGTAAGGGATCATAATGAAGGTGTAATGGGCCTATCTGTGAAAGGTGGAGGTGCCTCCTGATGGATAGATGGGAAACACCATGTGGATAGGAAATAGGAAGGGAATGGCAAGCAGAATGAATGGCATGCACAGAGTCATGGCAATGAAAGATGGTGATCCCTGTGGCACTACAAGCAGCTGGGCTGGTGGGAGGGAAGACCTAATGGGCGGCAGCTGTTGGTAACAGTGACTTCTTGGGTAAAACTAAGAGTTGAGTGGATCCTTAAGGCAAAGAAAAACAAGGAGTTATTGAAGAGTTTGAGCTGGGAAAGAATATATTCAAGTGTTGATCCTGCAAGCCAGGCTAGAGTCTGAGGAGTCTATGTATTTGGCAGTGAGAACTTTTAAGAGTTAATGTTATAATCCAGACTAACTGAATCAGTGGTGGAAAGGCCCATAGAGAGGCAGTGGATTCAACAGATAGAGAATAAACTCGACAGTATTAGTCATCAACTGAAAACAGAGGTGAACAGGGCAGAGAAATTAGGGTGATATCTAGGCACTCAGCTTGCTGGCAAATAGAGTATGTGCTCCAGAAGACAAACACTTTATGAGTAGGGTAGAAAGGTGGGAAGATAATCAATCGTAAAAGTACCACACTGAAGTCAATTCCACTGCTTAGAGGGAAGTCAGGGATTAAATTTCTCATAAATCACTTGCAAATGCATAATTTCTTTGGAAACATAGGGAGGAAGGACCTTGGATGAAGCACATTAAACGCATTGCATTGAAATCTGTTAATATCATGCCTACATCTCAGACAGACAGCAGGCGCCCATGAATCACCAGCACTTACATCAACACCCCCTAAAGGAAGATGTATTCAGAATCCACGTGAGGCATGAGAACAGCTCTTTCTGAGAGCCCTCAGAGCTCTGTGACAAGTGGCCTGGGGTAGCTATGCCTCTGTGACCAGGATGCTACCAACACCAAGGCCTTCATCAGGGTCACCGTGGACTCCACTGAGGGATCCAGCTGTCACCACTTCTCACTGCTGATCCTTAACCCCCACCAAGTCTTGGGATTTTAAGAGTCTCTCAGATCACTAGATGCTGCTTTACACATTAAGAAATCGAGGCCCAGAAAGGTTGCAGGAGCCATTCAAGGTCATAGGACTGACTTGTGGCAGAAACAGGACAAGGTTTCGGATGGGTTCCTTAAAGAGCTTTGAGTTGCAAGTAAAGCACCCCTGGTTTCAAGTGGATGTAAATCAAATTTATCATCTCACTTAAGAAAAAGTCCAGAAGGGAGGGCTGGTCCTGGGTGTGAAGCTATCAGCAGTCCTCTTTCCTGCTCATTGCCCACCCACAGGTTAACTTTGTCCTCAGGTTAGCTTCCCTGGGGTCATGGGTTAGCTGACAGCAGGAGGAGGAGCACAGTTTTTGTCTTATGCCTCCCTGCCAGAGGAGAAAAGATACTTACTCCAATCAGGACTAAAGATCAGCTCCTTCAGTGTGATTGGTTTAACCGAAATTCCTTGGTACCTCTGGACCAGTGGTGGCAAATGTATGGCGCAGGGAGTACTCTATGTGGGCACAGGAGCCTAAATGTCCCAGCCAAGGTTTGACAGATTATCGGCATGCATTCAACAGCAAAGATCACATTAACTGGGTAGAATTAATGGCAAACGCAAACTTGACTTTTCAAGAAAAGACTGTTTGTATCATTGAAAGTTCTGTTATTGTGTTTTTGTTTTAAGACAAAAGATATTAATGTAGGAGTTGTTGTTTTTAAACCTAAAACTTCAGTGTTCAGATTTTGGGTTGGGGTAGTGCTGGGACTTTATGATAAATTGGTGGGTTTGGGGATGCAGTTTGGGAGCTCAGTCTCTGTAAGGTTCGCCATCACTGCTCTAGACATCAGGAATGGGCCATAAGCTGGTATTCAGGGGTTACTTGTCAGGTGATTTCTTCAGCTAGACCCTGGGAAGAAGAGGAATGGGATTTACTGCCATCGCCTCTCTGATCAGGAAACATTCCTGGGGCCGGCTTTCACTGAAAAATGGAGACAATGAAGCGGAAAAGAACTCCCCGTCTAGAATTTTGTTTTTAATTGTCCATCTATTTATGGCGTTACTGCCTATGTTTCGATGTTCTCCCAAAGGCTCAGGCAGTTGTAGGTGGGGCATTTTTTAGAGGTGATTAGATCTAGAGCATGTGAAACTGGAATTGATTTATGGTGCAATGCTAGGCTCAAGGGCACTAGGATTAAGGGTGTGAGTGCTATCTGCCCTAAGTAGCCTGGAAAAGATATAAGATTTAGAAAGAGCTGTGGTCCTTCCTTGTTGCTTTGCTACCTCCAACTGTTTTTCCTCTGCAATGCGTATCTGTCATGCTACCTTGCCTTGGAACCACCTAGTATGGACTCATACCTCTACAAACTCTGACCTAAATAAACCTTTCCCCTCTTAACTTGTAGGTGTTAGGTATTTTGTCTTAGTAACAAAAGTAACGAAGACATTCAATGTATACTGTGATGCTTTGATACAGCTGTACATGATGGGATAATCAAATCAGTCTAATATGTTCAATGATCATCTCAAATATTTATCATTTCCATTTTGGTGAGGAAATTTTAAATATTCTCTGACTACTTGTTTCCAAGAGAGAAAAGTTATTGAAGCAAATCAGGGTTCAGTTACCACTGTAGAGTAGAATTTTGGGGAATGAAGGAGAATATTCTATACCTTCCCAGTTTAATACAGTCATTTTTAGCCAAATGGAACCAGTTTCCTGGGGAATTGTTTTTGTTTTGGAGACAGGATCTCTCCATGTAGTTCAGGCTGGCCTTAAACTCATGGTGATCCTCCTGCCTCAGCCTCCTGAGTGCCGAGATCACAAGCATGTACCAGCTTGAATATTTTTAAAATTAAATTTAATTTATTGACACTTAAGTAGCTTTAGGATTTAGAGAGTTGAAGGGAGATAAGAGTGATGGGCGCTAAGCAAAATATCCACCAGCCTAGTACTTACTGCATTTACTCTAACCTAGCTCTTCAGCATAGATTCCATCATGACTCGTATCTCTCACAATTATTTTTCTCTTTATATTATTTTCACATTCGCTGCATCATCGTAACATGATATCCAGTGTGAAACTCAGAATCTGATGAGAGTGAAAGGAGAATGACAACTCTTTAAGAAAATCAAGGCAGAGGAATTGGAGGAAGCTCTGAATTCATAAAACTCCTACATGCTAAAGGGAGATAGAAAATGATGTTTTTCAGCAACACAGATTTCCCCCAAATATGAAAGGTCATTTGTAATCAAAAAATGATGGAGAGTCATAATGCTTAAATCCCTGAAAAAGTTATGTATCAATAACATCTATTAAATTCAAAAAGAGAATGTCAATGATTGTTGTAGAAACAACATTTTAAAGGAAATTGCCCGGAGATGGATAAAAAGCAATCTTTCACAAAATAAATAAATACAAATGTGTAATCAAAGATGATTGCTGTGCTATCAAGTGACTCTCTATGCTTATATTTAATCAAAGTTCTGAAGAAAAGAGGATCCCGTTCACAGGAGAGCAAGACTGAAGCCAATGGATATGGTGGCTATATATTCTTATCTACCTGAAACAGCTCTGTGTCTGTACTTGTTGCTGGGACATAGGTATTCGTAGTCCTGTCTTTCATTCTCAGAAATACCTGGTTTCGGACAGTAAAGCCTATGGTCATTGTACTGATTGAATGGGAAGGGCCAGGTAGAAAGAGCTGTGGGAGGACAACTCCCTCAAAAAGGGAGGATTGTAGCTCTTTCCTCTCTGGTGGAAATGAGGATGCATCTCTATTTCCAGCAGAGACTTTGGGCCCTGAGCATCTTGCAGGGACAGTCTCTTGGCATGGTTGGAAGCCATCTTATTGGGTGGCAAACAGAAGAACATTCAGCAATGCCATAGAATTCCCCCTTGTGTCACTGTGCTACATAAAACCCTAAACTCTGAGGTGCACTTGAAAACAGTAGTGGTAGGTGAGGGAAGGGTTAGAGATCAGTGGACATTGCCACTCAGACTCATGTGGCCTGGCTTGAAATCTGATCTTTTCGACCCTGACCCTAATTCCTCAGATGCATATCACGATGATCACGCTTTAGGGCAGTCATTAAGAGGTTACCTCATTTGTATTAACAAAGAACATAAACAGCAGAGGAAAAATGGGTGTCTGTTTAACATCACGTGATGGGGAAAATACACCAATATAAAAGAAATGCAATACAAAGGAAATGTAAAGACTTTATATTTAAATATAACCATTTTAATATGGTTACACCAACGATCTCCATCAATCATTGTCTTATTTTGGTTTCCAGACTTTAGAAAAATGTGAGCATTTCTTATCAAGTTTTATACCACATGTCACATATCCAGGAGAACATATTTATATTACTATGGTAAACATTGGTCTCAGATCCTCTTGTTTACCTGGTAATCTAGTAGAAGAAAATTCTTAAGCAGAAGTAGCACCATTGTGTTTTTCTGCAGACTCATGAAAATACGTGACTCACTAGCAAATGAAATCACCACTATCCCATGATGTAGCTGTGTCACCAAGGAACATGGATGCGGCACCAGCGCATGGAAAACACTGTTTTTTCTTTTTCATCCAGCCATGTTCAAGTACATGGTGGTTAAAATGGCTCTCTTTGTTTTTGTTTTTACTTTTTCATTTTTCTTACCTAGGCTGGGCTGGCACCTACTCCTGCCTCTGCCTTTTAAAGTGCTGGGATTACAAGCATGTGACACCATGCCCAGATCTCCTTGTTTTCCCCCTTGTGCTTCTGTGTGGTAGCTGTATGTTGTGTAGTTCTGCGGTGCTCTGCCTTTCTTTAAAGACTAAGGGGGTGGCCCCAAGTGTAGCTCCTTGAGTGTCAAAATCAAGGCAGTAGTTGTAAAGGCTACTTACCAGGGTAAGAGCTAACTTTGTCAGCTACTCACAACTTTGCCAAAGCCTCCTTCTGAAGGAGGATTTGAATAATGGTAGGTTGGTGTCCTGTTTCGCAGTGCAGAAATCCTTCCTGAGATGTTGCTGGTAATGGGAAGTTTTCTGGCTCACTTAGTCCATTCAAATGTTGGCTAACTCCAAATTTTACTTTAAAAAGAGTCTTCTTTATGTTACTCTCAGTAGTTATCTAACTTCCTATAGGCTGCTTATTTGGCCTTAGCTCTGCCATTTGGACCAACACAGGGAATGTCTTGCATCTCTTCCTATGGAAGATTTAAAGTCAATTTTGGCAGGAAATTACATCTGGCCATCTTCCATCTCCTTCCTCAAATGATCCCTTCTAGTGCCTTTGCCCAATGGCTTAACAGTTTCACCATGCTGCCTTTCCTACTTTTTCACTGTGTGACTGTTTCCAGGATTTATGGATTAGAATTACAGATCTGACCAGTGCTGAATCCAATGGAAACATGGCTTCTCCTTCTGTCTAATATATTTCAATCAGTTGTATATAAAACTGTGTATCTCTTTTCTCCTAATAACTATCACAACATTGATAACGAGATCTCTATACCACTCAGGCAGCGCTAACAAGATCCTATACACTACTCAAGCACTTTAAAGGGCTGCCCCTAAATAATTAGAAGTGCTTAGTTTTGACTGTGAGAACTAAACTGACACATCCTCAAATGGCAACTAATAGAAAATAACAGCCAAAGCTTAGAATCCACTTTTAAAATTCTGTAGAAATTACTGTAGAAACGAATATGTTCCATGTGATTTTGAGGTTCTGCATAGGTTTTTCTGATGTGACTCAAATTCCATTGAAATTCATTTTGCAAAAGGCACCTTACCAATGTCAGTGACTGGCTACCCATGTCAGCACTGGATAATATTCCAGCCACTCTTTAGTCATCTAGGTGAAGAAGTAAACTCAAACCACAATCTTTTATTCTGAAGTTTCCAGTGTCCTGGCTTTCTTATGTGCAGAAGCCTGAGGCCAGAAGGGTCAGATTGACTCAAAAATAAAATCATGTAATTTTTCCAGGAGATACATAAAAAGAGCAGTTGAGGAAGGATGTGCCATTTCTCAGGGGCAGATGATTTCCAAGAAGGGAAGACCACGTCAGGTGTGTGAGTGACATAAGCTGGATGACACTTGGCTGTCTGAATCAGGTCCATATCTGTTGACAGGCCTGTTCCAGTGAAAGGGCGAGAGCAATGATAGGATAGAACCTCTGAAAGACATTCTGGAACAGACATTCAGAATGCACAGAGCATCTGGGTACTTTAAACATTCTGTGATGTGACTGACTGTGTCTCAGGAATGAGTTCATGACTAAAAATATTTTGAATAATTGCCAAGTCGATGGAATTGTTTGAGAGCAAGGAACTAGCATTCCTTAAATTGTAGGATCCAGGGCTTGAGTCACTGAGATCAAGAGGTTGCTCTTTACTCTGAAAAATGTCTTTTAAAAAGAGTAAGTGCATTCGGCAAGCGTCTAGAAGAAATGTACTTATTAATCCTGTAGTCATGGTCTGATCATGATAAAGGTTAATTGATTAGACATCTTGCAGCTAAGATTCCTGTGAGAAAAAAATGAGATGCCTATACGATCTGGCTCCAGTCAATAAATTCGTATTTATAGATCCTCCTTCATGTTTTCAGCCAATAGGGAATTGGGCATTTGAAGGAAAATCCAAACAGAAGACATAATCTGTAAACTCAAGTAGCATAAACTCTAGGGAATGACCCAGGATGAATATATTTGGACCAGTAACCAGATGGATAAAACTGAACTCTACTATTTGAATGTTAAATTGTAGAGTATAAATTGTCAGTGATGCATACATAAAAAGGGGTGAGTAAAAAGTGGCTGTTCCGGGGCCATGAGGGAAGGGCTGCTGCAGAGCGTCCGGAGATAGGGAGCTACTCCACAGGCGGAGGGCCACTCTGAAGGTAGCCACAGAAAACAGGAGCCACCTAGATAAATGAAAATGTGATACAGGCTGAATTTTTATTTTTTGATCCTGGCAATTCTTAAAGTAAAATAAAAACATGATGAGATTGGCAGAAGTCTATGAGAGTATGCATTTGGACAGCTTTATCATATGACACTGAACGGTTATGGATACTCTCTAGAATCCTGGGAAAGGAATCCACCTTAATTAAGCAAGCCAATGCGTCACTTTGATCAGAAGACCAAGGTTCCACAATGAATCATTTAGGAAGGTTGGCCTGGGAAATGGTTTGAGGTGTGCTTTCTAGAAACAATGGAGGTGTCAGAGAGGCCACCAAAGCAGCCCCAAGTGCACTGTGCCCTGTGAATATGCTGTAGGACGGGAAGAGAAAGAAGAAGAGAAAGCCATGTGCGATGGCCCATGGCTGTCATTCATCCCAGCACTCTGAGAAGCTGAGGAAGGAAGATGACAGATGTAAGCCCAGTCCAAGGGCTGGAGATACAGCTTAGTGCAAAGGCCCTGGGCTCAGTCCTCCTTATGGTGTGTGTGTGTGTGTGTGTGTGTGTGTGTGTGTAGTGTAGTTTTAAAGGAAGCACAATGGTAGGATATGATGATCACTGTTTCATCACTGGGGACTGTGGCCAGTAAGTCAAAATAAGTTTAAAGTGTGTAGGACTGAGGATCAGAGCTTCTGTTAATAGGAAGTTATCAGGCAGGGAGGAAGATGACTATGCCGTCATGAGTTTAAGGAAATCCAAGTTAATATATACAATAAGTCACTGACAGTGTGGAATCGTAGTTTGGGTAATGCTTCACAGGGGTTCAGGATGTCATTCTTGCTAATCAGTACAGGCAGAAAAAATAGACCTCTTCCCTTGGTGTTCAAGTCACTCTATTTTGTTTAAAGTCCTGTTAATTTCTCTGTTCTAATGCACACAGGGAGAAACATGGACAAGATTTTGTCACCAGCTTTGGTCACCAGCTATTCTTTGAAAATTTTTCTGAAGTTTCAAGCCTTTCTTCTGAAATCAAGCATTAAAACATGTACTCAAATTCAAATACATTTTTAGAGAGGACAAACAAGAATTCCTGGGCATAGTGATGGATTTTAACGAAGTTGTTAAAGTCACCAAATCAGGAAGACCAATTAGAAAACAGTAAAGCAAGACTGGCAATCTGCCTGGTGGTTTCACTGCTGCTTGTCAAGTCTCCCCTGACCGTTTGAGTCAAGGGAGAGAGCTCAGGGCTCCAAGCTGAACAGCTGAAAAGTCATTTACATCTTATTTCCCATTTGCATAAACACTGAGTTTCCATTTTTAGATTATAGGGTCTTAGTAGAATAAGCCTCTGTCCCATCACTGTGTTCTTTGCATGCTCAATAAAATATTGCTTGATTTTTTAAAATGGTCTGTTTTGTTAAATTTTTTATGGTGTGAGGTGACATTCAAAAATGTAAATAAGAACTAACCCTCCTTCTTCCTTCACGTAGCTATGGGCATGTCACAGCAAGCTGAGAGAGTCCAGTGGATATTTGTCATCCTTCTAGTGCTCTGTTTTATGTTCAGGAGATTTTGTGTTCTATGAAGCTGAACACACCTCCCAGTATGGAAGCCCCAAAAGCTGTGCATCGTGTGTGGATGTGGGTGTACCTGAGACACTCGCTGAGGGATGGGCTGCAACTGAGACAGCAACGATACATAAAATGTTTTGATGGCAGCGACCAAATGCAATTTCCAGGAGCAGAAGTGGTGTCTGGGCGCAGCTGTCCAGAATCGGGACAGTTTTAGCGGAAGTGTTCCATGATTACAAGAAGCCACAACAGGAGAGCCTAGACTGGTGATCTGGCTGGCTCCCGTCACAATATTTAGCTGTCTTTTCCTAAGGTCCAGTTTTGGGATCCATTCTTCTGTCTTTCCATTGTTTCTAAGAAGCATGTAATATTTTTTCACTGAAGTTTTCTCTGAAATTATCAGGAACGAGTTTCTCTGTCAAATTAAGAGTTGGGGATTGTTCATCTCTATGTGCTTTCTGTAGTATTTTAAATAGCAGAATTGGTGAGCTTGGGATGTGCTCAGGCTGGCCACACCTTTGATCTGCAGCAGTTTCGCTTTAACAGGACATTAATCAGTGGTAGATATCATTTGCCCCCGAGAATAGAGCATGCTGCCACAGCTCTGTGTATCAACAGCAAGCTTAATACCAGGGTGGTCATGACACCCTAGGCTTGCTCAGGGCAGGTTCACCTGAGTCCTCCTCACCAGGACAGCCACAATGGAACACAGGCTCAGTGAAGCATAAATAAGAACTGTGTGCGAGGAGGGAGGAAGACTTACCTTTGCCCCCAAGGAGCATCTGTTTATTTCCCTTGTTTGTTCATTCTTTTAATAAATATTTATTGGAAACTTGCCTACTAGGTAAAGGGATACATTCTTGGACTGGATAAGCATGTGGTCTGGCCAGGAAGATTTCAAGGAAGTCAAGTGAGTACTGTACAGTGTGGTCACTGATGTAATATTGTTATGAACCAAGTGAAGTGCAAAGGGAAGTAGGACCTAGCTTCACCAGGGAAGGAATCTATATTTCAACATAAGGGCCTGCTGCTTAGTCTTGCAGGATGGACGGGAACTGGCAGAACATTTTGGACAGAGGAAAACGTGTGTACAAAGATCCTGAGGCATGAACAAAGTGCATGTGGTCAGAAAGCAGAGCGGTCTGGAGTGGGAAAGTAGGAGACAAGAATTTGGCTCTTATAATATAGACACTGGGGACCCATGGACGAATTTAGCAGTCAACCTCAACTCTGTTTTTACTCAGATATTTCTTTTTTGTTCTTCCTTGCAAAAAGCTGCAGTGTAGACTCTGTAGTGTATGCAATATGTTAAACATTGCCTGACCCATACACAGCATATCCTATTAATGGTTCTGATATTATTTATAATGAGGGCACACGTTTCACTGATGTGTTCTAGGTTTTCTTGTAGGAAATTCCCCTTTTGAGAAAGGTCAAATATTTGTGCTTCTTCCCAGTGTGGGCTCTGGCTTGCTACCATGCTTGAGCCTGTTCTTCTGTCAGGAATTCCCTTGGCTTCCCCTTCATGGGGAGTTGAATGGGAATATTGGCTTCTGAGGTAGTTGCTGGCTGTCAGGGGCTGGGAACCTTTCCTTTTATACTTTGTGTGGATGGGTAAAGAGCTATGTGGTAGGAGTGGGTGAGTGGGCAAAAGGAGATGAAAAATTCAGCAGAATGCAGGGAAGACGCACAGTCATTTGCTAAAGATAGGGGTATTGTGCAAGTGAACAAAGTTTATTTTTAAAGGGCATCTCTTTATGACAATACAGGAGAAGTTCTTTAAAGTTTATTTGGAAAATTTGAAACAGCTAAATTTGCTTACAAAGACAGTACCTCTTCCAATATATTTGGTAAGACTATGTCTGGGCAGTGATAGGCATCGGTATGGAGAGCGGGGAGGAAGAGAAGCGGGAGAGTTAGCGTGACACAAGGAGCAGGAGACAAGGTCTGAGATTGCTGGATGGTCCATATGTCTAAGACTACTCTGTATCACTCACTCTAAGTCGCCATTGCTAATTCCTTCAACCTTATTTAAAAAACCTGTTAGATGACAGTGACAATTATCCCTGAGTATGACCAGATTTCAGAGAACATGGAGTTTCAAAAAAAAACCTCATTTCTACCTATGAAAATACAAACAACAAAGCCTTCAAAAATAAAAGAGCACTCTGCATACATAGATACATATTTACACAAATATATATGCATTTATTCAATCTCTCTACCAAAAATGTAAAAGCATATTCTAGGAGCTCACATTCAAAATCATAAAGGAAAGAAAGACCATGAAATATTGAGAAGGATCTCTTAGCAGCTCTTCAAGCCTGAAGCATAGGGAACAGGTCAGAAAGTGGCATGTGGTGGCAGTGTCTTATTAAGTCTAGTGTCCCACAGAAAAATCTGTAGAGATAGGGTCCTTCAGAAGGGACTTAAGAAGCAAGGTTGCATAGTCCACCTTCTTACCAACTGACCTAAACATGGATGAAATTGATCATGGAGGGATAGAGATCATTGACAATGTTTTCATGAGTTAGCAGTGCAGGATTCCACAGCAACCATGGAGCAGACTTAGATATAATGACTAAATGCAGTACAGGTCAGGTGGAGAGAATAAGGGTGGTGATGGCTGAGAAAGTGAGAGAAATCCAGCATGTTCCTCAGGAATAACTAGGCAAACTATTCCACCAGTCATCCAAATGTAAACCATATAGGGAAGTGAAGATGTGGTAGTGGTGGTGGGGAGATAATTTCTTTATGGGCAAGAACTTTTATTCTGTGTCTCTTAAGTATCGTACATTTGGAAAGCAGGCATATCTAGGCAATAGATGAAATCTTGCATGATGAATTAAGCCACCAAGAGGGGAATCTATGAAGATTTAAGACCAAAGACACAATTTTATGAGGTGCTATGTTTTCAGGACCATTAAAGAAAAAAGAGTTGGTGCAAGACCCTAAAAAGGAGAAGTCAAGAGAGTTAGGAGGGGAACTGGAGGAGGGAGCAAGATTTCCTGGACATAGCATAGGAAATCCTCTTATGAATGAAAGGGGTCAGAAGGGAAGCTGCTGTAGTCAAGGAAGATGAAGAAAATCCTCAGACAAGGCAGAAGTTGTTAAGTAGAATTACTCTGGTAAGGTGAGAAATGAATGAGGGTGGGGGCTCATACTCAGGGAATAAAAGAGAGATAGCAAGAGATACGATTCTTCCAAGGAACAGGAAGCACAACTTGCACACCGCGAACATGAGTTTGCACAGTTGTGAGAAACCCACCTACGTTCATCAGCTGATGGGAAGGGACGGATAGAGGACTGGTGGATCCATGACACAGGGGAGGCAAACAGCTGAGCATCATTAATAGGCTGTGGTAATAGAGAAAGTTGGAAGCCCCAGAATAGGTGCAGGGATGAGTTCTGACTGAGAGGAAGAATATTTCCTTCCCCAAGACTGCAAGGACAATGCCAAGGATAGCTATAGATTTTCCTATAATTTGTGGTTGTCACAGTGCTGAGGAAAACGCAGTCTGAGAAGCATGCTGAGTGGCTGAAAGCAGAGTGGGAAAAGGTGTCACCCCTGGGAAAGGCGGCAGTGGGATGAAAGGGGAAGCTGACCTTGAAGGGGTATTGCTGAGAAGGACTGCAGGGCCCGCTGAGGCTGGAGGTCCTGAAGCTCTAATGACGTTTGTTGGTGGAGAACTTTTAATTCATACGATGTTTTGTTTCTTACCTATGACAACAGGGAAGAGAGGAATTGGGACTATTCCAGGTTGGGTGTAAATCCCTCTATAGCCAAGAATTCTGAAGTTGGAACACAGTTGGGACTGTCAGTTAAATAAGCGTTGTGAGCTTTGCTCCTTCATTTGTATGGAACACAAGTTTAAATACATAGAGACATTAGGTAGATAAGCATACACTAGAAGTTGACATTGATGTTATGTTTAGAATGCTTTTACCCTGTGTAAATCCCCATAGCCAAATTTACACTTCTTCTTTTTTTTTTTTTTACAAAACAGAAAAATCGGGTTCCTAAATCAAACCACAAAATAACTTTAGCAGAAGGGCCTTGCTTTTCCATTTCATTGCACTTGTTAAAGTAAACAGATCACTTTAAGGATGAGTTAGAGAGCTAGTTAAGCGGGTGGCCAACTGGTGTCTCCATTACCCTGCGGGACAGCAGTCTGGACCACTGATGACTCATGCTAGGTTGGGTACGTCGGCAAACTCAGGAGTCTGGCTGTCAAGTCTCAGGGCAGGGATGTGTCTCCGTGTGTGTGCATGCACATGCATGTAAAAAGGCCAGCAAGTGAGTTTCTCTGAGACGTATCCCTTTCATCAGTTTAAGGGATTCTGCAGGAACCAATTAAGCCCTGTGTGTTTCAGAGATGAAAATCTGGCAAGCAATACCTTCTAGACTTCTTTAAGAAAAAAAAAAAAGCAATATCCAAAGCTAGGATTCCATTTGCTGCATTTTATTCATATCTGACTTTTTTGTGGAGATAAACACACTTTATCCTGTGTAAGGAGCATTATGAGTTAAACAGACAAAAAGAAGATGAGTCTTTCCTTGACAGTGTGGCCCAAGCAAGTCTGTAAAAGATGCAGAAATGAGAAAGTTCTTCTCATTAGTGTCCCCCTGAAATGTGGGGCTAATTCTGTAGCTTGTGGTGGATGCTTTTTTCTTTTGAGGACAGTCCCTTATAGAATTCTGACATTATGACCTGTGAATAAGTTTCTTGAGGTTGTATGAAAATTTTACAGACATCCTCCTGGTTTCTAAGTGATCCCAATTCTTATTTGATTCTTTTGTTACCTACCTTAAAATATGACAGCAAAATATCACTCCAAAGCATTTCAGTTTGAAAGATGGGAGAATTCTTTGTAAAGACTCAGTTTTACATCCATAGACTCAAAAGTGTGAGGGGAATTTTGAGGTCTTCTATCTTAGTCTTGTATGTCTCAGCACAGGATTCAGGGTTGAGTCATGGCTAAAATATCAAAAAAGTATCCATACAAGAAAAGATAAACATATTTATATATAAATAAATGCTTAAATATCATAAAGCAAACCATTGAAAATAAAAGATGAACTAAAAACTCTGAAAAATATTTTTAATCCAAGTGACAGATAAAGGACTTAGCCCACCTTTAGGAACAGCTCAAAAGAAAAGCCAGGGAAAGCTATGAATAAGTTCTTTATAAAGAACACATCCAATGATCAATAAATGTCAAAAAACGATCAACATCTATGCAGATAATAAAAATGTAAAGTAATAATAAAACAACCAAACTGGTCAATATAAGAAAGAATGAGATCAAACTGACTTGGATGTGGAGAAAGATCAGTTTGGAAATGTATGTTAAAATTAAAAATGGAAGTCAGGTGTGGTGACACACGCATGTAATCCCAGCACTTGGGAGACTGAGGCAGAAAGATAACTCTGAGTTTGAAGCCAGCCTGGGCTACATAGTGAGACTATGTCTCAAAACAAACAAACAAACAAACAAACAACAAAACAAAAGTATCCATCATCTTTGACCCAATAATCTCAGAACTGGCAAGCTAGTCCACAAAGACTAAAGCTGATATTAAAAGTATTAGTACAAAGGTGTTAATTGTAGCCCTATAACTAGTGCCAAAAAGCTGTAGAATGAAGGCTAAAAATAGGAAAATAAATAACATTGGCGCTTAGTACTACAGGATATTTTCAAGACATTAAGTAGAATTAATGAGATCAATACCAGTTGATTTGGCAGTTTTCCATACATTACGTGGGAAAAAAACCCCAAGATATTGGAAAGTGTGAATAATACATTCTGAAAAAATGAGAAAACTATTATTTAAACATATGTCTAATATATACATATACAGACACAGACACACACACACACTTTTGTATGACATGACATTAACATGGTGAAAAATTAATATAAATATATATCATGTTGATAGCCCTGGTTATTTTCATTTGGAATGGGGAGAAATAAGAGGATAAGACCCACAAATCTTACGTTCAGGGATGATGGTGAAACCACTTCCCTGGTATAATTCAGTTTATGGCAAGGTACTCCTATGGGAAAAATTCATGTCGCCATGTACAAAACAATGACCACTGAATGTTTATACATTTATACTTGCTGAGATTTCAGGAGATTTTAATTTCCTTATATTTTTCATATTCCCAGGCTTTTACTTTTACAACTCTTGGGGGGAAAAATGCCTGTGCTTGGGCCGTGTACCAGCCCATGAGGAAAATTTGTAGTGATGGAGCCTGATTATGCAAGTTCTCTGTTGGGTTTAATGCATTTTAAATGACTCAACTAGCAGACAGCCCTCAATGGCATCCTTGAGAGATGCTCTTCTGGCTTTTCTGATTGTATGCTTTCAAGGGCGGGATGATCATTACCAATCAGGGAAGCTTTTTTCTTTTGGGTCAGCTTCCTTGGATCAAATTGGTTTTCCTTCCTGTTAATGGGTAGAAATCTATTTCTTATGGCCTCAGAAATGATATAGTAGCCTTCAGTTATTTGAGGACTTCTATCACTGGCAGCCTCTTTCTCTTCTTGTTATAATAACTTTCTTTAGAAAAAGGAGACTTGAGTATCTGAGGAAAGAAATCATATATAGACATCACAAATACGTGTTCTTTATCATCTGAATTGGAATATATTGAAGAGTGAAAGGTGCTCTGTTTGGGTGGACTCCTAGGTCACGAGACAAACTGAAATGTCTGGCCATAGCCTCACAAGTCAAATTTACTCTGTTTGCTCTAGACACCTAGCATGTCTCTGCTTCAACTAGCTGCATGGCATATCACCAAAAGCCATCACACTAAAGAACACAACAATCAAAAAATGAGAAATTGGCCAATCTTTCAATATTAAGTGAATTCAGATGCAAGAAATTGCCCTTCTTGGTGGCTCTTTAACTGGTTGTTAGTTTCTAGGACACAACCACTTTAAAGAATATTTCCATTATTACCATCTTTTTTATGTTTGTATGCATAACTTTCTATTTAAAGGTCATGGAGAAGTTTTCCGTCTTCGTTTTAATGACATATGAGCACTAGCTACAACCTCAAAGTTCTGTAACACAGGCTGCATTGTCAGTGATAATAAGTACAGAGCAGAGAACTCTGGGAAGCTAACCACATGTTTATGGGCCTTTAAGCTTTATGAGCATATTGGCAGCTCTGGAGGACCTTTGTGAGACCATGGGACACAAAGTAAGAACTATTTATGAAGTCTCCACTTCAGTGTGGGCCTTTGTGGCACAGTCAGGAGCTGAGATGCCCCCATACACACCCCCGCCCCAAATAGTTAATCCGTTCTTTGGTTCTTTGTTAATTAAGGTGCAGATGGCTTTGAACACTTGTTTGTTTTTCAGAACCCCAGCTATAGCCTGTTCTATAGATCGAGCCAAGTGATGGGTGGAAAAAAAGGTTAGAAAAGATCTTTAGACCTCATGGGGACATTGACATCAGTGCTTGATTGTTTCCATTCTAAAATTTGATCAGATTCTGAAAAACAGCCAGTCACCAGCAACAACCAAGATTTTTGTTTACACTTCCAAGAAGCTTCTGAGCATAGCTGTGCCACTTCTTGCGTTCTTTGGCTGTCTGTTTTATGGTATAAATTAATGACCTTCTTGGTTTGGCCAAGAAAGCTGAATTCTTCTTCTCAGAGTCACTTTTCCATAGTGACACAGCCATCCTCAACACATCTTCACTCCTACATTGGCGAGAAATAAAGCAAAGAACGTGAAAGTTCAGAGTCCTGGAGAAGAATCAGGTCTGAAGTCTTGGCCCAGCCCTTGTGGAGAGAGGCAAGTGTGAAAGCATCGTGCCTCTGGCTGACAGGCTTCTCTGTGAGTAATTGGTGCCAGTAGCTGATGTGACAATGTGGGTACTGGGGCTGCCTGGTCCTCTTCTTCCTTTTCAAGTCCTGGGGTATCTTTGGTTTGGTTTTATGGTGACCACCCGTCTTGCATTCCATGGACTAGTCAGCCCCACAGGCGGTAATTGGACTGTCATGTTCCCGTATGACGGTTCCTCCCAATTCAGGCTCGCCCACTCACATCAACTTCTGTCAGCTGTTAGCCTTAGGGTTGTAGTATTCCAGCTCTGTCATGACATTCCCCACTGAGATACCCTAAATGAATTTAGTACCAGGGGTAAACAGCACTCCTGTATCCCATAGTCAGCATGCTGGACCTTACTTCTCATTCTTCCTTAGTCTCTAGTATTTCCCCCCATTTTGGGTAGTAGCAGTTGAGTGGCTCTGAACATTGACTTTTCTGCCCATCACTCCTCCTTCCTGCCCTGTTCCCTACCTAGTGCTCTTAAAATTTTACTCACAACTTCTTTTTCTGTTCAAGGAATCTAAACTCTGACTAGTTTCTGTTCAGATGTTTGGTACAATTTGTTGGAGACAATTTGACTATGAAACAAAGTGTGAACTGAATTCTTGGGATGTTTGGAAGATCTAATGAAGGACATGAGTTTGGAGCCCTTTGACATAGCTACTTTCCCATCACTGGAACAAAATATCTCTTTCCACTGAAAGGGGGAGAGGTTTATTTGGCTCATGAGGGTTCAGTCCATGCTAGCTTGACCCCAGGGAAAAAACCAGCCCAGTGATGAGTACAGAACCTTTACAGTCCCATCATTTTCCACACATATGAGGCTTTGGGAGATGTTCTAGACCTAGCATTCTTCAATGTATATTTTCAGAGGTGTCTGTACTTCCAGCACTTCTTCTTCTTGACCAATAGACTTCCAGAGAGTGAAGAAATACATGCTAATTTCAACATGGGAGCAAATAAACAGAACAGTCAGTACTGCATTCTAAATCAAAATAGAAGTGAGCTTTAAAAAATAAATTTGGTGTTTAAATATTTGTACCACTAATCTTTTCTGCTGCCTAAAAACACAGAATTGACTCTGCTTGCTAACTCATTAGTCACTACAATAAATATTTTTTTCCCTGTTTGACTGGAAAACAAACGAACTGGACTAAATATAAGCAGTCATGTCTCTGGGACATCCAGCAACATGGTCAAGGTGTCTGATATGTGCTTAATACATACAAAGAACCCCTCTAAAAATATACACTCTGGGCATTTCTGTCTTAAATTTTTAGGTGTTTTTCTTTCCTCTTCCATTTGCTATTGCCTTTAGTAATACCCTGGCTAAACTTGTAATTGTCGAAAGATAGATTCTGGAACTTTGCTCCCCCCAAAAAGCAAAATAAACTATTCATTCCATTCCTCATTTTCTTATTTATTCCACCTAAGTTTATCTTGCTGTTGGTACCTTTCAGACTGTGAAGTGCTCAAGATACAGAACTACAGGACATAGTTCTTGCCCTGAGAAAGTCTGTTATCGCTGAATATGCTACATATACTCAAATTGTCTCAATGAACCCAGACAAAGAAAGGTACACCTGTAAATGTAATTCTTTCTCATTTACCACTACTGAAAGAAAGCCCTAGCTTCAGAACAAGTTCATTAAAGGTCAGTGTGGGGAAAAAGACAGCTTCACGATAATAGGCAGGTTTGATGAGTGAAGGAAATTTGTTGGGAAAACGCTTGTCTGTTCTCTGAATCCAAGGTTTCTTGGACTCTTAACTTTTCTGTTTTCTCCAGGAGTGTTTCAAACTTTCTGAGCTCTGATAGAACTTATTTACCAGTTTACCCAAGCTAGAACCCACCAAGGTCATCTCCAGCCTCTGTTTCACCCAACTTTTATTATTATACTAAGTAATACATATTACTGAGTAATGCATATACTGAGTAATGCATATTAATTGTACAAACTAAATCTTTTCGTTGTGATATTTCTATCCATGTATACTTGGATCACATCTACCCTCCCTCATGCTCTCCCTTACCCATCACCACCCTCTGTGGTCCCCTTCATCTCTCCTGCAGGTCCTCTTCTACTTTCATTTCAGTCCACGCAGGAGAAAAAAATATGTGGTACTTGTCTTTTTGAGGCTGGCTTACTTTACTTAACATGATGACCTCCAGTTTTATGCATTTTTCTGCAAATGAGAAAATTTCATTGTTCTCTGTGGCTAAATTGTGTATCTATACCACACTTTCCTTACCCTCCATCTGACAGGCATCTAGGTTGTTTCTCTACGTTGTCTATTGTGAATAGTGTCACTATAACTATGGATATGCAGGTGTTTCTAGGATATGCATCTGACTCCTTTGGGTATGTACCCAGGGGAGTTATAGTTTTATGGTAGTTCTATTTTTAGTTTTTCGAGGCACCCCCGTGTTGTTTCCCATAGAAGCTGTACAGTTTACATTCCTACCCACAGTGGACAAAGTTTTCTTTACTCCTTCATCCTAATCAGCATTGGCTATTTTTAGTTTTCTTTAAAATAGTTCTTCAAGTTGGAGCGTGATGGAGTCTCAGTTTGATTTACATTTCCACGATGGCTAAAACTGTTGAGCATATTTTGCATAAGTATTGACTATTTACACTTTTTTTTTTTGAGAAGTATATCTTCAGTTTATTTGCCCATGCCTTCATTTGCTGAAATTTTTGGTGTTAAATCTCTTGAGTTCTTTATATATTTTTATATTAAACCACTGTCAGAAGAAGAGCTGGAAAAATGTTCTTACATGCTATAGACTCTCCACCACATTGATAGTTTCCTTTGCTGTGCAGAAACGTTTAATGTGATACAATTCCATTTCTCAGGTCCTACTATTATTCCTGAGATACTGGAGTCCTGTTGAGGAAATCACGGCTTTTTATCAATAACATAATGTGTTTTGCCAGTAGTTTCAGAATCACAGGGCTTGTATGAAGGTGTTCGGTCCATGAAGAGTTTCACTCATCCTTTTATATTAGATGAGTAACATTTGGCTCATTTAGGGTCAATCACTCTATATGGTTGCTGTCAATCTCTACTGTGTCCATATATACCCCATTGCTTTTGTCGGTTGGGCTACTTTTATCGGTATTAAATATGCTCAGAATCTTCCCAAACAAATTCTTTAATTGATTAACTCTCCTTTGATTATAATTATAGGCTATATTTTCTCACCTCCCACTCATTCTTCAACTTATTCTAGTCTGGCATTAGCCCCAGCACTGCTGAGGCAGCTCTTGCTTAAGACATCTGTGGAATCCATGTTCCCAATTCTAATACATTTAAGCGTAATTCTCTAATATAAATTCCAATGTAATTGCTTCATTCTATTTAATTAAAAAATATCTCCTCAAAACAATTCCTGGTTCAAAATGTCACATTGTCCTACAAAGCACTACCTATTTCTTTTCAGTTTCTAAGGCAATCATCCAGTGGCTTCCAGCTTCTGATAGGAGTTGTGGGCAAATCTGGCTGCATTTTGGTTCCTGATCTTTTGCATGTAACCTCTTTTTTCTTTTCTCTTATTTCCTATTTTACCCTATCTTATCTCTAGGAATTTTAAGATCTCGGAATTTCTGGTGTTTAAAATTTTTCAGGTTCTTAGAGTGGTTCTATTTTCATTCATCTTGTTGGGTACTTTCTGGTTGTTCAAGTATGAAAATACATGTTTGATTTGTAGTATTTTTACTTACAGGTTTGGCAATTTTCACCTTTTTTTAGTAATAATTCTTGTTTTGGAGCTACCATTGTTCAAGTTCTCAGCTGAACCCTCAATTGCTTGTCTTCTTTTTAAAAATTTTTATATTTTTGTTGTAATTTCTTCAAGATATTTTCAATTTTATTTTCTATACTTCCTTTCAATATTCTTTAAGGCCATCCATCACACTTTTAAGTTCCAAGAACTTTCCTTTTTTTTTTTCTAAATCTTTTCTCTTTCTTTTAAAAAACAAATTCCTTGCTGAGGGGGGAAGTTCATGGCTGCAATTCTAGCACTGTGGGAGATAGGAGGCTAAGCAGGAGAATCATAAGTTCAAGCTCAGCCTGGGCAACTCAGCAAAATTCTGTCTAAAAATAAAACATGAACACAGGACTGAAGGTAATAAAAACTATAAGGGTTCAGTCCCCAGTACTACACACACACACACACACACACACACACACACACAATTCAATACTGTCTCACAGATTTAGTATTTTGTATGATATTGATTAATTTATTTTAGAGCTTTACTTTGTTATTTCTCAGCAAGTTTCTTGCCTTTCCCTCCTGTACCCTGGTCCAAGCCACCATTTCTGCTTCCCTGGACCCTGCTTATCATTATCTATCCCCAGTCAGGAAACCTTGATGAAATACTGTAGACCAAGTGGTCGATACACAAAGGACATTTATTTCTCACAGGTCTGGAAAGTCCTAGGTCAAGATAATAGCAGATTTATTGTCTTTGATGAGAGCTTACTTTCTCTTTCATAAATATCATCTCTGGCTGAGTACTACATGGTAGAAAAGGTAAGCAGCTGTCTGGATACATTTTATAAGGGCAAGAATCACATTAAAGGTGTCCTCCCTCTCTACCTAATCACCTCTCCCGTGTGCACAGACTGTCACACAGGGGACGATTTCACAGAAGAATTCTGAGGAGAATAGAAACATTTAGTCTACCACAATGTCCTAATGAGTGGATCCCACTGAGTTGCACCTGTAGCAGAATGACATTTTCCCAATGAAAATATGATGTCCTGTCCTTTTGCTTCAATCTTTGGCTTCTCTTATATGGTTTTGAAATGCTTTTCTTTTTATATTACTATGTTCTGCTCCTCAGATCTGTAGTTTATAAATATGGTATGATCAGAAAATACAAGTGTTTGATTTTTCTAAACCATTATTACAATAAAAGCCACATTGCCATTAATCCCCTCATAATCCTCTCAAACTTTAAACACACTTGTCCCATCATTTTTAACACTTTCTCAAGCAGTTCTGGAAGTCCTCTTTCATGAGGGTCTTTAGTGCTGCTGTCATGGCTGCCCCAGTGTTCTGCATTGATTCAAAATGTTGACTTTTCGTAGTCATTTTGACTGTGGGGAAGAACCCTAAGTCACACAGTGCCAAATCCAGAGAACAAAGTGGATAAAGACATACAATTTTTTTTATTTGCCAGAAATTACCGTAGACAGTTTGACTTGATTCAGGACACTGAAATAGCCATGAAAGACACAAGAAAGGGCTTCCGGAACTACTTCAGAAAGTGGTAAAAATGTCCAAAGTGGTAAGCATGTCCAAATTGAGGGAGACTGATTGACAGCAATATATTTTTCACTACTCTGAATTTTTAAAATTTGGATTTGCATCATGTTTTGATCACTCCTTGTATTTGGTTGTTCTTATCACTTTTTTTTTTTTGCCATTGATGGAGCCCAGGCCATTGAGCTGTACCTGAGAGGCAGACCAGCCCCGGTTTTTCATAACTCATCCTGCCTTTATAAAGAGTCTCCCATGTATTTAGTGTTACACTGCTTGGCAAAAACATAGAGTGAGGGTTTCAATGGAGAAGGTACAGGCTAAAGACTAAGAGTACATTTTGGTAAGGGAGGACGGCTGAGCTACAGAGCGAACCCTGGCCTGGCTGCCGGGTGCTCTGAGCGGCCAGTGCTATGGTGATGCCACAGGAGTTGGAGTTGCCTTGACTGGAACGTCAGGTCCTAACCCCGTGATGATGACTTCATGAACTACTCCCCTTACAGCCTCTGTGAATCTGCTGCACCTGACTGGCAGGTGATGTGGAAGTTCTGGGGGAGAAATGCCCCTTGAGGGAGCTTGGAAGTGATTTCCATTACCCTTGGCTGTATTCCACTGGCCCTAATTTGCTCATCTTGGCCTTGTGGAATGTGAAGTGGGCTGGGGAATGAACCTTATTCATGGGTATCAGGAGGAAAATGAAGTAGTTGGCCTAGGTAGCATTGACTTTGCCATGTTCTCAAGACATAATTGAAAATATTTGTCTCTGTGTCTTTCCCTACGTTATTCTTTTCAGGTATCAAGTCTGATGTCTTATCACACATGATCTTGGTTTTAAATGATGTATAATTAAGCATTTATATATTAACTGTTTATTTTTCAATCTTCCCACAGAAGATCATAGTATGGTGAATACTGGTTAAACATAAATCAAGTACGATTTGTTCAACAATACATTCCTAGTGTCTGACACAGAGGTATAATTAAGGATATATTTGTGCAAGAAATGAATAAATTGTTTAATTGTTTAGTGGAAAAGTAGCCATATGCCATTACTTGTTCCTGTAACCCCAGTTACATTGTGAGACCCAGGGGTAACATTATGAGGTCCTTGTCTTAAAGTAAATGAATGAATGAATAAATAAAACAACTTTTAAAACTTAATGGCAAATATGTTCAGAAAGGAGACAGGTCTTGTTATGGCTCGTGTCTAGATGTCCCCCCTAAGCTGTCTGCAGTCATAAGTGGGGCTTTTTCAAAGGTGGCTAGATCTAGAGTGTGTGACTGACTCATGGTGAATGCTAGGATTAAGGGTTCTAGGATTAAGGGCTGGTGATTACTGAATCAGTTCACTGATTGATTTGGTAACATCCTAATCCTGTTAACCTGGATACAGTACAAAGTACAGAAAGAGGCTTATCTTGGTCCTTTGCTTGTTGCTGCTACATTCTACCCATCATAGACTATTTCTCCTTTGTGTTGCCAAACTGCCTTGGAGCCAGCCAATTAGGAACTAGAACGTTCACAAACTATAACCTCCATAAACCTTTCTCCTTTAAAACTTTGGGTGTCAGGTACTTTGTCTCAGCAGTAAGAAATGTAACTAAGACAGGTACCAAGGGAAAACTAATGACAGAATAGGACTTTAGGCTAAAGAACATCATGACTTTCACAGACAAAAATAAAGATTTTTATCTGTTTATAAATTTTAAAATCAGAATCTCATTTGTTGAAGTCAGTGGTTTTGAGGGCATACTTTTAAAAAATTCATGTTTTGATTGAGTGGATTTTCAGAAGAAATTATTGGTGTATAATTAATGTAGTGCATGCTTTAATATAAGCACAATTTTTTTAACAATTATTTCAAGTAGTTTGATGACATTGTGTATATAGTACTGTAAAAAAACAAGCATAAGGCATAAGGCCTCTATCAAATAGCCCCACCCCCTTCTTCCTTCGAGATGATCTGGCAGTTTGACTTAATGATTCAGAATCAAATCACCAGCATTCATCTATTCCAAGATTTTGAGAGACTTTTCTGCATTTCAATTCATTTCAGCACCTCTTCCTGAAATAATATCATATACAACATTGTGGGAAACAATGTCTAGGTGTAAAGATGAGCAGTCATGGGTGTATCCAAAGCTCTGCGTGTTTATTTATGTCTGTTTGTCTGTCTCTGCTTCTACCTCTATCTCTTCACACAATTTTATTCAGCCATAGGCATTTAACAATTCCTCAGTTGTACATCATAAACCGTGCTAGGTTCTGCGAATGTCAAAGAAATGTCATTAGTCCTACTCCAATACAGAGCCTGGTTGGGCGAAGGTGGATTCACCAATGAGCCAACTGCAGACTGAAATAAAGTCAAAGGCAGATCCCAGAGAAGGGAGCCACGCAAGCAGAAAGTCAGAGACACTGTGCAGGGATTAGGTAGGCAACAGGAATCAGCTCTTTAAATCAGGAATTCCCAACCAGGAAGCAGACTATGCAGCAAGGAAGCCGTGAATGAGAAGGGCAGCGAAGCTTCATCTGTATTTCCAGCCATCTCCATCATGTGCATCGCTACCTGAGCTCTGCCTCTTGTCAGATCCTCCGGGTATCTGATTCTCACAGGAGCTGAACCCTATTGTCAACTGCACATGCCAGGGATCTGGCTTAGGAGGTCCTTAGGAGACACTAATGTAAAATGATAGAAATAAAGCGCATAGTAAATGTAATGAGCTAGAATCATCCAAAAACTGTTCATATAACACATGCTTTAACATATTACAGTGTTTTTAAACAAACTATTTACAGTAGTTTGGGAAGAGATTGTCTTCTATCACACTGGCCCCTGGTGCCTTGAAGGTTGGGAACTGCTGCTTTAGATGGTTTCTGGAGTTCACCCCTTGGGGTTCGAATTTTAGCTCTGCAATTTACTAATTGTATGACCTTAGGCAAATTAATTAACTTTGCTGATCTTTTTTCTTTGTGCAAAACTGGGACAATACTATTGAATTTAAATATTCTTACATTTGCTTAAATACAATATATGTGGCTCAGTGATTTACACGCAGTAAAAGTTCATCAGATACTACTTACTGTTGTTGAGAAATAGGCAACTGCCTGGGGAAAAACAGTCGAAATGGTCTTTGCAGTTTATTTTTTTTTTTAATTTTTTATTTAATTTTTTTTTTTTTTTTTTTTTTTTTTTTTTTTTTTTTTTTTTTTTTTTTTTTTTTTTTTGCGGTACTGGGGATCAAACTCAGGACCCTGCACTTGCTAGGCAAGCGCTTATCCCACTGAGCTATATCCCCAGCCCCGTCTTTGCAATTTAAAGAAATAGCACAAGAGGGAAGCAAGGGGGCCCTCCAGGAGCTGCAGGTTCGTAATTTGTGGTGGGTGCCAAGGAGCTGCATCTAAAAGGGGTCTGGAAGCCTGGGGCTTTTGCACATCAGCTTGCAGGGGGCTCTGCTTTAACAAGGGTGTGAAGTGGTCAGATTTCCATGCAGTAAGGTCATTTG
Source organism: Dinomys branickii (assembly GCA_004027595.1). Taxonomy (NCBI): domain Eukaryota; kingdom Metazoa; phylum Chordata; class Mammalia; order Rodentia; family Dinomyidae; genus Dinomys; species Dinomys branickii. Next base: position 49,889 of record PVLD010008359.1, read on the forward strand.
GATGAAAATATAAAAGGTAGATGGTGGGAGTGAAAACAAACACGGGAGAATAACTGAGTGGGTGCTGTAAAGATATAATTGCGTGATAATGAGGTATTAGTGCATTAGTGAGGGGCGCTGGCTGAAGAGTTGTTAGGATGCAGGGGGCTTGGGTTGCTTGGATGGAACCATGAAAGGCTCCAGGTTGGGTCGCCATATTCAAGGGTGACAGTGGTGGATTGATGGTCAAGATAGCAACCTTGTAAGGCAGGGGATGAGGAGGTGACAGAGCTGAGTTTTTGTCTGTCTGTATACGTGTGGTTTTAGTTTAGGTGGCTGCTTTGAGAGGCAATGAGATCAGTTTTGCTTATGTGAAATTTCATTGCTTTGTATGACACCTGTTTACGCATCTGAATATAGGAAGTTGAAACTATAAATGGAGGGCCTGGGAAGGGAGAGAGGTAAAGCAACAGAAAAGTCAGAGGGGAGACCTGAGTTGGAAATAAAGATTGCTGTGGCCTCTGTGGGTTGAAGACATAGGGCCTGAAGTGTTTGCTCTCAGGATGGCAGAAGATCACCAGTGAAGGCTGAGGGTATTGGTTTTCAGGAAAATGTGTCTCTCAGGTCACCAGCATCAAAAACAACTGGAGTGAGTTTTAAAGACATGATCCTGGGCAAACCTCCAAAATGGATTAGGTGTATTTACTCCTTATGAATACACATCTGCTTGTATACAGAATGTGTGGGTCTAGATTTGCCCAACAAAAGTGAGGAGGAAAGCAAGCTGCAAGGTGCACAAGCACCTGGGGGATTCTGAGGCACAGCCATGGCCGAGAGCCCCTGGGTAAGGGACTCAGATCTAAGAAAGGCACCAAAAGCGGGTGGCTAGAAAGCAGGAGGGAAGTTAGGAAAGTGGGCGTGGTCAAGGTCAGAGTCAAACCTTTCTCAAAGGCAGCAGTCAGAAGGATAGCGTGCCATCGGTATGGCATTTCAACCAAGGCTAAAAATGAAAGTCTTTCTTTGTATTCTGCAAGAGCAGGCTTCACAGTGACTTTGGCGTTGCAGATTCAATTGGGTGGACAGGGCTTAGTGGTGAGGGAGCAAAGAAGACATTTAGCGAGGGCATGAACATTTCAAGAAGCATAAGGGCAAGCAAAGCTCATGATACATGCCTGCAATCCCAGCACTCTGGGAGGCCAAGGCAGGAGGATCAGAAATATGAGCTAGGCCTGCACAACTTAATGAGACCCTGTCTCAAAACATAAAACATAATTATAAAAGAGAAAGAAAAAGCCAGAGATGTAGCTCCATGCAAAGGCTCTGGGCTCAATGTCTGGTACCACAAATGAAAAAACAAGAAGAGCGTGAGGAAATACAAAGAGAAAGACCAAGTAGAGGAAGGGAGATTCATGGTTTTGCCATTTTCTCAAGGAAAGGAGACAAAGAATGGAGAATGTAAGGTCCTCAAGCTGGTGGAGGGTCAATGATTAAGTTCTACAGAAAGACAAGATTTTGCTTAAAGATGAGAGGAAAGAGGAAGTGATGAGAATATGCAGGATGGTGGAGAGAAGATTGGGTGCAAAGACAGGAAATGTGTTGTCTTCTGAAATGTCGACAGAAAGGATTTAGTGTCAGGATTCAGATGAGATGAAAAGTTAAGATGTGGAGGCAATGTTGCTAATTTTTGCTGTATTATTACTATTTAAAGCAGATTCTCCCTGCTCCTGGATCTGAGCTAGAAGGTCTGTGAAGGAAAGGAAAAGGCTGACTAGGACCCATTCCTGTAGAAAATTGTATTTTATTGAGAATTGTCCTTCTTTTGAACTAGCTCTGTTTTTGGCCCCAAGTAAAAGGGGAGACAACCAAACCATGTGCTATAGGGGCACATTGGTGACAGCCACTACGGGACCATGCATGTAGCTAGTTCATCCACTCACTCCTGGGTCCTGAAGTGGTTAACAGCTTCCAACAGTGCCTCGCTTCTATCTGGGGAATGGCTTTTCCTCCAGGAGACTCTGACGCAAGGCTAAGTTCATGGAACATGTTGATTTTCATACCACTTCAAATGGAGCCTAAATCAGCTGTCAGATATTTACAGGCAATTTTCCTCATTACACAGAACTCTCTGTGATTATTATACTTGGGCAACGCTTGCATTTATTTGCACATAAGCATGTCAAGGTAGGGGGGAAGGTTCCTTGCTCTGTGCCAGGAATATGTCAAGGCCCTCCAGTGTTACTCAAGACGGGATGGGATGAAGTGTCTGGCTCTTCCCCAGAGCTTGTCATCACCCTTGCTCAGGTATCTAGGCTTAGCATTTTCTCCCTACAGACTTCATATACATATATCCTACACCAAAAAGGCAGAATTCTGCCTGTGCTATTTAATAACCACTATGAGTTCACAAGACTCACCTTTGTGCATTTTGCAAGGAGCTCGGGAAAGTGCCCTGTTCAGGTGATAGGAATGCAAAGTGAAATGAACTGAAAAAGACGCCTCCTAAACCAAACACGTGTGACCAGATACCTGGGACAGATGACAAACAGGCCTAGAAAGGACAAATCCTTAAAGGGATGGGGTGTGTCCTCTTGAGGTTTTGGCAAACAAGTTAATGAGAACAAAAGATGAAAATGTCTGCGATAGCTCATCTTTTGTGAGCTGTGAAACCTCAGGCTGGCAAAAAAGAGGGTGGGTTTCCCAAACCATGCTGTCTTGAATTCATGCCATTAGAGAGCAAAGTTAACATAAGTACAGATGCCAGATTGCATGGTGCAGTGTGTGGAGTCCCACGTTTGCAGCCAACAGACTCCAGTCACAATCCTGAATCTGCCACCCCCGTTTATATGACCTTCAATAAGCTTCCTGAACTTTGAGTCTTGGCCTCTTCAGATAAAGCTTGGAGGTTAGCATTCCCAGTTCTCGGGTGGTGGTGAGAGTTATGAAAATGTAAGTTCTGGATAAAAATAGATTGATAGGCTGGCTAGCTTCCTCTGGTCAACTCAGTGGTGGTTACATTTACTGTGGGGATGAACACAAGCTCTGTCTACAAAGAGTAGTTTTGCCTGGTCTCATCTTTAAACTCGGGGGGGAGGGGATAGAGTTTTTATAAGGATCTGATATGACTATGCTTATAGAATACTTGGTACAGTCTCTGATACACAGCTAGTGCTCTGTAAAGGTTAGCTATCGCTAAAGGGGATGCAATGCCATGCTATACCTTTTCCCTTTATGCCAGGAGTATCTACAGTTCTACCCAGTCCATAGAGCCGGGGCATGCAGAAGCATTCCATCTTGTCCATCTCTTTCTTCCTACCAAACTGCCTCTGCCATGCTGGGATTTAATGACTGCTTAATACAATCTTGTTGAAGACTGAATGAATAAATATATAAAGTGCTTGTCTCTTAGGAGATAGTAACATAAGTGCTTTCTCCTTTCTGACATCAGCTTCCCTTTCACTGATTTGAATGGCAGAAAATACCCTCTCAACTTGTCATACTGTATATTTTTGGAGAAAGGAAAAATGAACCACTTCCATGAACAGCGAAAGAGTTTAGTGAAAGAGAATTTAAAACCAACAATCTGGCCGACTCTGAGGGTATAAATTGAGCTAGTTAACCAGGGTATTGGCAAGACGACTATCAGACCCTAGCAGTTATATTTCTTCATTCTTCTCTAAGGCTGTGGTATAAAATTTTAAGCCAAAGCATCAGAGGTTAAAAAAAATGCATGGTAACAACAAAATAATCCTAAATAGTTCAGCATGGATTGGAACCAAAGACTTAGGCCAGTGACTGTCAGCCACATCTAGGTCCTGTATTGCTAACAGATGGTGAGCATTTTCATGGGCTTGGGACTAGTTTAGATCAGAGTGAGAACCCTCTGCTCCCTCTCCCCTCAAGAGCCTCTAATTAGTACACAGGACATTAGATCAAGTTCAAAAGCTGGGCTGACATCTTATTTGTTAGTTTTAGATTGAACTCATGCCTTGGGCTGACTGAATTTGCTTGTGGAAACACACACACACACACACACACACACACACACACACACATACACACACGCACACGCACACCACTGAAAGAGTAACTTTCTTTTCTATGGGGATCAAAATAAAGATTTTCAAAGTCCTCTGCAAAAGGGCTCCAAAGATTTGTTGGATATCAAATAGCTCCTTCAAGACAACATTTTGATGAGTTAAGTGTAAATGAATAAGAAACATATGGATTAAGTTCCCCTTGAAATACACAGGGGCTTAAAAATCAAAGAGGAAGCAGCGCCTGGCCCAGGGTCTTATAGGTTGTGCCAAACCCAACACATCTGAGCCGCAGTTCAAGATATTTGAGGTATCCAAGGATGGGGCTGGCCTCACCCGCGCCTCATTCCTACCGTATTGAAATGGAGAACATAAGTAATGCCATTTATTCTGCATTATTACTAAACATTTCTCCCTCCTTGTGGTTTGAAAATTAACAAAACCAAGACTTAACAAGAGAAAAGCCTGTAAATGGTGTCTGTAGTGCCCCGCTCTCCAAAGACTAAATGAGTGAGTTCAAAATGTTCTCAGACAGAGTTGGTGTGTTATTGTCTGACAATGCAACAAATTGGGGCTTTGGGCTGGCCCCCAAAGGCTGTGAAACAGTGGCAGACTTGAGATCTGTACTTAAACTCTCCACAAGATTGCCGGAAAGAATATATGGGAATAAAGGATAACTATTTCTGAAGATGTCATATATTAATCAGCATTTCGAATCACTCTTCTTATTTGCTATAGATGGTGGATTTTAAGAACTTCTAATTGGTTAATCAGTAAATTGGCAATGTAGGAAACTTACATTTGAATCTCATCACAGGAGACACAAGCCCTAAATAGATTTGATCAGTTAAACACATAAATGGTGTCTAATTTTAATTGAGGTAGCTTTTATAATTGGCCTACTTTTGTCACTTGTGATAAATAATTAAATCATAGAGTTAACTACTTAGAAAATTTACCAACCTCATGTTGACCAGCCACATAACTAAATCCAGATATAGGCAAACTAATATTGATTTTCACATATAGTTGGGAGATATAAACTCAATTTATATTATTTTGCACATAGCTTGTTTTAAATGTATACATGTTTAGAGGAAATTTAGAAAATACAAAGAAAAAAATCTTGAAAGAAAAAGTCATCAGTAATTATATCATCACAAAATAACAATTTCTGGGCTGGAGATATAGATCAGTGTCACAGTACCTCCCTAGGAAGTTCAAGGTCATAGTTCATGGTACAGTTCATGCTTGGTGTTGTACATTACACGGGTTTGGCCACATGTGGAAAGATGTGTACCTATCACTGTAGTGTAATACAGAAGTTTTACTTCCCAAAGAAATCATCTCTGTTCCACTTCCTCATATTCATCCCTGCCTCCATTAACCCTGGAAATCACTTATCTTTACACTGTCTTCATACTTTTGCATTTGTCAGAATGTCACATAGTTGGAATCACACAGTATATAGCCTGTTCAAATTATCTTCTTTCCCTAAGCAATATGTGTTTAAAGTTCTTCATTTCTCCTGGCTTGATAGCTAATTTCTGCTTAACACTGAGTAACATTCCATTGTTGGAATGTACAACAATATATTATAGAGTGTAGCTATGCACGTACTAAAAGACATTTTGGTTGATTCCAAGTTTGGGAATTATAAACAAATTTGTTATGGATTATAAACACCTAACATGAAGGCTTTTGTGTGGGCATATACCTTCAGTGTATTAGGTAAATATCAAGAATCTCAACTGCTGGATTCTACGAAAAAGGGACATTTAGTTTGGGAAAAAATTTTTTACTCTCTTCTAAAATGACTGTGGGGGGGGGGAGAGGAACAGAAAGAGGAGGAGGAGGAGGAAGAGAGCAGGGAGGGGGAGAAGGGGGAAGAGAAGAGCGGGGAGCAGAAGACAGGGGAGGGGTGAAGGGGGTTACTGAGCTCCACACAGAACCAGTGCTACAGGGTTATAACTTCAGGGTTATAGTATGTTTTATTAAACTTCACACGGGATGCGATATCTAATCTACTAAATTTTGAGTTTTTGAAAAAGGTTTCTTAGTTACCTTAGCATATTTACTTTTCCAGTTCAACTTCAGATCTTTTTTTCGAGACCCATGCTGCCCCAAAACATCTCTTTGGGAATTTAACTTCAATTTTTATTTAAATTTATGAAGTAACTTGGGCAGGATTGACATCTTTACAAAACTAAGTCCTCCCTTTAAGAGAAGACTAGTTCTTCAAATATATATTTTATTTTCTTCGTTAAAATTCTGTAAATGGACCATGGGTCAGATTCACTTCTTGATAAATTCTTAGTTATTATATACGGCTTTATTTTTACAATTGCCAAGAGGGTCTATGTACACAGTTATACACAGACGCACAAACACACATTCACAGATATAAGTACATTATTGTGTTGGTATATGAATAAGCTATTAATTTTCACATGTTTATTTGTAATGAGAAGCTATAATAAGTTCTCATTCTCTTTAATAGAGTTTTAGAATAATATATGCATATATTAGAAAAATAATTATATAACAATGTATTTAATTTTTATTTACTCTATTCATTAACCTGGCTCTTATTTTTTTAACTCATTAAATTTTCCTGAGCTCTGAAAAAAATTGAAAGCATAATTGTTAGAAAAGGGCATGCTTTTTATATTGTAATTTTAGCGGGAATATTTCCTTTTTACTGTCTCATATAATGTCTGCTCCTGAGTTCATTTCAGATCAGTGTTGTTTGTTATGTTGGGAAATGTTTGCTTTGTAAAGGTTTCGTTTTGGGGGCGTTTACTTTGTTCTTTCTTTTATAATCAGGAGTGGAAACTGAACTGCATCAAATACCTTAGAAAACACATTAATAGGAATAATTACAATCGTCCTCTCCCACTGTGACAGATCTCTTGTTCCTTTCTTTTGTGTCTCTACTTACAGTGGCCTCACTCAGTGTCCTAGCCACAAACCATGTGGCCAAGGCCTCTTGATCGTAGGCAACGGGAGCAAACCAGTCTTTTTAAAAATCATGTCTCCATTTATTGTGCAGCAGTACTAGAATGCAGTCTCTTCATTGGTATTTCGCATAATATGTGAGTCAGATCCTGTTATATTTGGAAGGTAATCAGTTAAAAACCTGAACAGACTGTAAAACTGGCCCTTCATGCTGGCTTGGCATGGGTGTGGACAATGAGAGACAGAAGTAGCAAAATGAGGATCTTCTAAGGAGGAGGAGTTGGTAGACCTCTGCTGTTATTCTACACTTCTGAATTCACCTTCCTTTGTCCTGGCTAGTCCTTCCATCACCGGCTGTTAATCTGATAGGGCAAAGAACCAAACATTTAGTTGTCCACACTTACTAGGTGGAGGAAGTAATATGTGTGTATGTGCAGGGGCCTAGCGCTGAATGACCAGGGCTATTTGACGGCTATGGGGTCAGTATGCATCAAACAATCCATTGCAAGCTTACTCTTACCACTTCCTTGTTCTTTAATGCTTAAGAGGATCATGACTGGGAGATCATCTCTGTTTTTTTACCCTTTTCAGCTCATGTGTGTTCATTTGTCTCTCTTCACCATGTCACATGAAGATCATAGTCTTGCACTTGTGGCAAAGCCAGGGTTTGAGTCCAAATTTTACTAACAATTTTACTCAATAGTAATATTCAATACTGGTATCTTTGCCTGTCAGTTTTGATCCATTTCTCTCAGGAGAGGTGCTACGCATGTGTGTGTACACACTCTTTGTAGGAAGTGGTACATCTAATGTCTATTTTTGTTGATATTTTTCTCCAATGGACATCTACATTATAGAGATATGTTGCTTAGCAACTGCTTTCTTCTTTGGTTTTTGTTTCCATTTTCCAGGTTGCAGAACATTGCTCAGTCTTAATTTCAAACTTCCTGAGTTTCCTTATGTATGAATCACTCTTGAATACAATATAGAGCATACATTACTGATTTTCTTCTTTGTTCTCTCTCTCTTCTATTTGAGTCTATACATTTTAATAAGGAAGTTTGACCTGTTTACATTTCCATGACTGGTTAGCATGACCACTTATTTTAATTTATAAAAGATTATAAATGTATCATATTTATAAGTTCTTCAACACTTGTCACCTTGTTTTATGCTTTGGATGTAAGTTTTTTCTCACTGTTTTCTGTGAAGTCTGTATACGGCTATAATAAGATGGCAGAAGTACCACAGATATCTCATTACTTCCTATTAGGTGATCAGTTTTGATTTTTTTCCCATTATCCAGAACTTGATTTTATACATTTGATTAAGTGGGGCTATATTGTGATCCATTCCATTGTAAAGTCACATTTTTCCTCCTTATATTTAAAAAGTAATTTATATAGGGACTAGAAGTATAGATCAGTGGTAGAGTATTTGCTTAGCTTGTGCAAGGCATCAACAAAATGTACTTTACAGAAAGATATTGTGAGATTATTTATTCCTCATCAAACATCACAATAATTTAAAAAATATTTCTATGGACTCAGAGCTCCACATTTTATTCAGTGGGACTATGATTACTATCATTTATGTCAATTCTCTGAGTTTCTGCTCACTTGGGTGTGGGAGTTCTCTTAGAATGGCACATGTACCCTTTTATATGTCTCTGTAGCATTTGGCACATGTAGAGATTCCAGACATATCTCCTATCTCCCCTGCTCTGGAAAGAGTTCTTTTAGTGCAGCATGGTATTTATAAGCCACAGTGTGGATATAAAGTGTGATAAGCACTAGTGGAATATTGCTGCTCCCAAAACTAATTGTTAGACAGAGGTGGGAAATGTGTGCATGGATGTGTGCACATACACATACATGCGTCTCTCTCTCTCTCTCTCTCTCTCTCACACACACACACACACACACACACACACACACACACATTTATAAAGAGTAGGAATTAGTGGCGGTGCCAGGATTTAGAAATCCATCCCTTGCACGGAACAGAGGGACTCTGGAAACATTAACTATTGGGAAGTATGACTTGGAAAATAGCCAATTTAACTTTAGGAGAAACTGTTCTGGGATGCTTGAGGCCTCACCAGGGGAATATAGAATGCACTTGGAGAGTCCATGGGATTGAAAAATGCAATGCGTGCTACGGAAGACTAAGTTGAGAAACAGGATGTTGAAGAAAGGATTATCAGGGACAATAGTTAAGTACTTGAAAGGGTAGGCAGTAGAGATCCTGTAAGGAAAAAATCATGTGAAGTAAAATAGAAATAACACAGAGAAACATAGAAGAACACTGTCCTTTCCTGCAGAAAGGTACAAGTTTGGATATTAAAGAACCAAATGGATATAGTACATATAGATGAATGCTTAGAAATTCAACTGAAGTTCTTCAACTATTACTACTATTACACCTACTGTGACTGTTATGAAGAAGCCCCTAGAAAGGTGTATTTCTGAATGTGTACATGTCCCCACCTCATCTGGAGACCATCCTTCAGCCTTGAGAATACTGAGAGGGTGCATAATCTTCTCTGCTGTCTTCTTAGGAAGCTGTTTTGCTTTCTTTCCTTTTGGGGAGGTGTTTCATACTGGCTTGTCCTTCACAGAACATTCTCCCGTCTGTAAAACATCTGCTAGAGTTGTTGGGAATGTTCCATTATCTGTAAGACAGCCTTTTCCTAATTTATGGCATTTTGGCAAGTTTGGTCATGATGATGAAGATGACTTTACCTTTCCTCACTGTAGAAGCCCTGTGGCAAATTATTTTTTGGAATTGGGAAGGAAATGGTCAAAGATCTCCTCTGAAAGTGTCTATTTGATCCTTGCACAATGTTTTCTTTAAATTTTTCTATAATATGAAGGAAATGTCACTGCCAAGACATCTAAGAATAGATTCATTTGAAGTTTGCTGCTCTTGTAATTTCTTTCTCAAAATGAATTGGCACAGATTATGACCTACTTGTAGGAATCCCCCCTCGATAACAAGTGAGAAGTAAACCCTGAGCACTGGTTCCCTGGGTCCAGTTTCCCTAGCACGTGCCCTGGGCTTACAAATAAGGACTTCTTGCTTTACTTCTATCTACTCAGTATGGAATATTTGAAAGATTTTTAAAATTCCCAAGGTATGATTGGCAGTTTCACATTTATACAATATATATGGACTGCTTTTAAAAGCTCTGAAATGTTTTGCTATTTTTAATTGACACTTTTGTGGCTAATGGGAAATTGTTAGAAATTTAAGATAGGATTTAACATGTAGACTAAAAGATCAAATTCTGCTAGGAAAAGTCCATCAGGATAGCTGAACTCTTAAAAGATTATATATTTTTATGAAAATCCAGATAAACATGACCTTCAAAACCCGAGTATTATCTAAATATTATTTTCCTTCTTTTTAGTTTTTAAAATCTTTTGTGTTAATACATATTTGCAGTACATAATTCTTACATTTCTTGTGTGGAATTGGCACGTGTCTATCACACACTTTAATTCTTTTTTGCATCTCCTTTCCCTCCTGCCCTTCTCTGCTTACCACTTTATAAGAAACAATAAAAGTTAAGTTCCAGTTTCTCTTTCAAGAGGAGCATATAAAAAATAAATTTCTAGAGTTTCAGATGTCACTGTAGGATTGATTATTTAAAGTAGCATGGTTATAGAAAATTCACCACACCACAAACATAAAATCTTAGTCATGAGACTCATTCATAAAGTCTTCATTATGTTAAATTTATAATATATGTGTGTGTGTGTGTGTGTATATATATATATATATATATATATATATGCTTCAGTTAATCCATATGAATAATAAAATAATTGTATCTGTCCTGCTTTATTCACAAGACTGGTTCCTAATCAGATATAACAATGGACATTAAGATCTTTTATAAATTAAAAACACAACTACACAAGTGAATAGTCTTACTTTGCTTCTGTAATTTTCCTTAACTTCTACTAAACTTCATTTCATGACCTAGAACAGGTTTCAGCTTTTGGGCCTAAATTCAATTCAGCAATTTCTTGAATAGCAGTTTATAGCCAAACAATTTGCTTTCATCTCATAAATAAAAAAAAATCTATGAAGTAACAATTTGAGAGGGAGGGTAGGAAATAGTGTTAGAGTCAGTATTGGAAGACAAAATTGTATAAATGTAAGAGCTAAACCCAATTTTGGAAATGACATAGGCCAACATTTAAAATATTTTTAACTGAGTGAAAATTTATACAAATAAAATCTACACAGAGGCTTACTCTGCTGAAGAAATAGGCCTAGAGTTGCCCTCCCTAGTTTTCCTGGCTTCTGTGAAAGGGCTCCATTTGGAAGCTTCTTTATTTAGAGAAGTTTGGTGGCATAGATCTGTAATCCCTACATTCTGGGAGACTGAGGCATCACAAGTTTCAGTTTAACAGGGAAATTTAGTGGCTACATTGGACCCTCTCTCAAAACAAAAAAATGAAAAAGGACTAGGGAGAGAGCTTAGTGCAAAAGTCCTGGATTTAATCCTGAGGATAGCAAAACTCACCCAAACAACAAACAAACACAGAGAAAGAAAGAAAGACACAAACAAACGAAGAAAGAAGAGCTTTGAGAATGATTTTCTTGTTCAGTTTATACCTTAATACAGAAGAATAACGTCAATACATACAAGAGTCTTTACAGCGAGGAGGCATTTCCCTGCCTTTTGTGGGCCCAAGAGGAGGAACTCTGTAGGACACAGTTTGAAAACCATTGATCTCATTCACTCTTACATCCAATCCAAGAATTGCGTCTTTGAGTCCCTGTTCTCTACTGTCCCCTCTCACTGCAGCGGTGCTAGCTGCTCAGTGTGCACAACCTGCAATGTGGACGATTGCACAGTTTTAAGTGTATCATTGAGCACAGCTTGCTCTGAGGTCCTATGGGCATTTCCCCCTTCTGTGGATAGCCATCATGGCTCCTCCACATCTACCTTCCAGTATGAGCACTTTTAATTGCCTTGATCTTTTACAAACACTTTTCTATGCTTTGAATGTCCCCTCCAAAACTCTTACTGGAAATGAATTGCCACTGTAATAGTATTAAGAGACGATGAGGCCATGTAGGCACTGTCCTCATGTTAACGAAGCTGCCTATATCTTGGGAGTGGACTCCTGGTAAAAGAATGAATTTGCCCCATTTCTTCTCTCTGTCTCACTCACTCACTCTTCTGACAGGTAGGACATAGCACAGAGGCCTTGGCCATGTCCTCAGATTTCCCTGCCTCCAGAATGGTGAGCCAAATTGACTCCTACTCTTTATAATTTATCCAGGCTGTGATATTTTGTTATAGCAACAGAAAACAGGCTAATAGGCTCCTAGTTAATCTAGCTGCCTTCCATGAGGCTAACAGTTACTTATCAATATTCTTTTAATATTTTCCTGAGACTTGAACTCTCTCCTGGAGATCTGGTCTCCTAGGCATATGTTCAGCAGAAGCTACCCATAAACTGGACAATAAGAAAAGTGTGATTGGAAAATACATGGTGTGTTCAAGTTTTGTTAAAGTATTATAGTAAAAGACATATTGCCATGAATTCCCCCTCAAAAGTTGTCTTTCTTGATTTGAACGTATTTCCGCATCACTATTGCTATTCTCTGAAGCAGTTCTAGAAGTCCCCTTTCCTGAGTGTCTTTAATTTACCTGTCCTGGCTGCCCTGATGTCCTGAATGGATTCAGATTTTTCCATTGCATGGTCATTTTGACTTTAGGGAAGAGCCAGGAGTTGCATGGTGCCAGCTCTGAGGAATAAGATGTGTGAGGACTCACCGCAATATTTTAATGAGCATGCCTTTCTGTTGGATGAAACCTGGCAGCAACATTCGCTGTGTTTTTTGCTCACATCTCATAAAGACACTCACAGAAGAGGACTCCCAGAACTACTTTAATTGGTGACAAGAAGGATGGGATGAGTACGTGCACAGCGAGAGGGAGGACTCTGAAGCGAATTCACAATGGTGTGTATTTGACTGGAATAACTTGGGGTCTGCTCATAGAGGATGATGCTATAAAATGTCTCATTTGTCCATTTGATTTTTGTATCACTGAGTTTTCTCTATCCTTTTAAATACTTCTTAATATTTTAATAAGTACTGAACTGTGTGTCTGATTCCCTAAGGACCATCAAGATGACCCATAACCTTAGTAGACAATAACAATTTTCACTGTGTTGTATTCAGATAGGAATTTGACTTCCTCTGTAAAATTTTCGCTGACCAGTCTGGGACCAAATAGTTGCTCAGCAAGGTAGAATTATAGAAAAGTCTTATACCTGTTTAATGAAATTTTACCTTCATTGGTATGCAACCCATCAGAAAGAAATAAAGCAGTATATCTTAAAATTTTCAAACTAGGGATCTGTGCCTCTCAGAATATAATAATGCAGCGCTCTTTTAGAAACTTAGGTGGGGACATTTTGAACTAATTGAACCCTGGCATCCCTTTAAACAGTTTAGAAGAGGCTGTGATTGTAGTAGCAGCTGAGCAGTGTTATTACTTTTGTGTTTTCCAAAGACACACAGGTATAAACATATTTACTCTCATTTGCAGCATTCTTTCCTGGGTCTCCATGGAGTTTGTGAGTTTTGAGACACAAAGGAAGAAAAGAAACACAACAATTCTGTAGCAAACCAAAGGCTGGCAATGGTGGAACCGTTTTTGCCCCTACGGTGACAATTGCGGTGGTTAACTAAGAAACTGCAGTGAATAAAATTGCACTGAAACCATCTCACTTTTGTAATTTTCTCTCGTTTCCGGGATCACACCATGTGGCAATCCTAAAGTTTCTAAATGGAAATTGCTGACACCCCTTGGACTCTTCTGTAATCCCTCTAAGTCACGGCTAACACTTTCCGCTCCCCAAATCATTGTCATAATTACAAACCGATGTGAGTGGTGGGGCTGGATGAGATGGCTCCACTTCATGAAATCCAACAAGGGGATGCCCTGCTGCAACCTTGGCCACTGCCAGTGTCTTGTTGATCCCAGATATCCACCCTCCATCGCTCTCCTTCCTGCCAGTACAGGAACTAACCCAATTGAAACAGAAGGTACTTAGTGATTTTATCTGTAACAAGCAACATAATGTGAGCATTTAGAATGCACATCTAGTTTTCAGTATGTCAAATCTAGAACTTCTCACCATAACATTACAATAAATCAGAAAGCATAAAATCAGCAAAAAACAAATGTCGGGGGTAAAAATATTGAAAAAGTTTCTGAAGTTATGTTGAAACATTTTTTGCTTGGTCGGTTATCAACAGACGCCTGCATGTCTTGAGTAACTTAACGAAAGCCAAACTATACTTGTATAAAATATTACTGTTTCCTCTTTTTTTGTGTGCGTGTAACTCAGATGACCCTGTCTTCTGCTTTCTAGTTTTGATTTTTTTTTTTTTTTTTTTTTGGCACTGGGAATTGACTCATGACCTCTTGCTTGCTAGGCAGGCACTGTGCTGCTGAGTTCTATCCCTGGCCCTCTAGCTTTGATTTTCATTAAGTCATTTCTCTCATTCCATCCTCATGCTTCTTTCTTGAGGAGCCAACCCTGATTGCCATCCTAGGTGGGACTGTGGCAGGACGTGTTTTGGTAGAAAGTATTCTTAAGTAATAGGGCCTCAGTGGTATTGCCAAAGGCAGAGGACTTGAACTTTTGAAGTGAAAAGTGTGGAGAAGAAACAAAGACCCTTGTCCCTATTTATATCCCAGTTTTATTTTTGCCCACATCTTTCTGAACAATCTCAGTGTACCTCAGGCAAATCCTAGGAGATTCTGAAAAAGAATAAATAAGGATAGAACTTAGCTATGGAATAAAATGAATTGATAAAGTGCTAACATTGGCTTCATGGTTGTTATGTCCCAGGCATTGGTTTAAGTTTTTAAATATGCATTACTTTTTCCAGTGCCTATGTTGTGTCCCAGTTACTTTTCCATTGCTGGGTTATGACACCCAACACCCACAGTTTATAGAAGAAGTGGTTCAATTTGTCTCATGAGTTGGGATTTCAGTCTAAAGACAGCTGGTTCCAAGGAGGAAAAGGCATGATGGAAAGATTGGCAGAGAACAACTGCTCATCCCATGGCAACAGGACAGTAAAGCCAGGGGGGAGCTGGCAAAGAGCTGGAGAGGGAGATGTATTTCCCAAAGATACACCCTCAGGGACGTAGCACTTCCGACCAGGCCCCACCCTCTAACAACACTTTAGCTACAAACTCTTCAATGGCTCAGTTCACTGATGGGTTGACACCCCCACGCTCCAATCACCTTCCAACAAGCTCTCCTCTGACCACATAAACCTTTGGGGAAAGGTCCACACCAAACTGTAACACAGAGCAAGTGATCAAAAGAGACATAGTAAACAGAGCAGAAGCCACAGTGTCATGTATTATTTATTCTCTCTGCTGCAGTCTACGGGTCCTACAGAATCACTCCGGCATTATGTGAAGGGAGGGGCCGAAGACTGCACAGGAGGTGAGGATTACTGGGGTCTATTTTCAAAGCTGGCCATTAGGGCTGGGGATATAGCTCAGTGGAATAAGTGCTTGCCTCGGAAGCGCAGCGTCCTGAGTTCGATCCCCAGTACCGCAAAAAAAAAAAAAAAAAGAAAGAAATGCAGGTTCTTCTCAAAGCTGGCCATTAAACCACTCTTTCATCCTTGTAGGACTAGCTATCTATTGTGAGTGACAGATAATTAGCCTATATAATCATATATTTTTCTAGAAAATATTATGGTACCTTAAGGTACATATCATACCTGGAGTCAGCTTTATCCTGGTAAGGTGAGAAGATGTAATTTACCTAGGTAGATCTTTTTATCCTTCCCCCCATACCTCCTCTTCTCAAGATGACAAAGTTATGGAAAAGGGGAACCTAGACTGTTCTTGGGTAGGATTAGAAAGTGTGGATGGCTGATGAGATGGAGGAGTGGTCCGAATCTACAATTTCAGGAGAAAGAAGGAATTCCATGCTTGTGGCAGTCCTTATGGCAGAAGATTAGCTTAAGCAATGGGGAAGGCAGAGAAACATTGGCAAAGTGGTAACTCAGGGCCAAATCATGAAAGCTTTTGTATGTCACACTCTAGGAGGTTATGTTGCAACCAAACAGAGGCTGTAGGCTCTTAAGTAAGTTAGTGATTGCTACAGTTATGTCCTAAGGCTAGCCTCTCTCTGGCTGCCGTGGAAGAAAGCTTGAAGGAAGGTAAGGCTGGAACTCATACTGTTGAGAAAAACCTGGCCAAGGTAAGAGCACTGGGCTGCACTGGGCGCCCGCAGCAGAGCTGGCTGTGTCGTGTATTATGCCCTCTGCTGTATTCTACTGGTCCTACAGAATAACTCCGGCCTTATGTGAGGGGAGGGGCAAAAGACTACACAGGAGGTGGTAATCCAGGGCTTGCCATGATGGAGGCACTGGGGTGGAAGAGCAATCTGCTGAGAAGAGCTAACAGAGCTCATTGGTTGGAATGTAGAAGAGAAAACACACCATTCTTCTAGAACATGGGGGGGGGAAAGCAGCAAAATTTGGTTTTCTCTAGTAGAAATTACATTTCATTGCTCTGAGAAAATAAGAGACAAAATGCATAAGGTGCCTAGCACACTGCTTAGCATGGCAGGACCACTGTCAATGGCAGCTACAAATAAATATAGACAAAGAAACCAAACAGGGACTAAAAGTATCAGCAAGACCCTGTATATACACGTAGGTTCATGTCTTAAGCAAAAAGCAGCAAACATGAAAGAGTACTCATTCAAATGAAACAGACCTACTCCACAAAAGCTGATGTAATCCCTTGACTCCATAAAAGGAGTTTATTTCCAGAAAAGTGCCATGTTTGATGAAGTCACAAATCACAAGATTAAAGTTTAATAGAAAATAGTACGTTGGAGTAAAAATAATAAAAGTGGCATTGGATCTACAGCATATATATGATGTCTGGAAATATATATACATATGCATAATGCTATCAAAAACATATTCAATTTGTGAAAAAAAATCTGTATTTTTAGTCTCTATGGACACACATGTATGCTATATCCACACTAAATATGTGCATATGTATACACATTTTGAAATCACATTGCAGAAGAATTTTAGGAGGCTTCGATTCTAAAAACAAAGAAGAAATACTTATGTTAAAATGTTTCGCCAAGGGATAGAGACTCTAGTTGAGTGGTAGCCTGAGCAATACCCTGGGTTTAATCCTCATTACTGCAAAAGGAATAAAAAGAGTTCCTCCAATAGATACTTCTTTAAAAACAACTCTACATTTTAGGAAAGCCTATCGTATTGCCAGCAAAGATGACTGAGAAATATTCTCCTCCACTGTTTTTAATGATTTAGATTGTATTTCATTTTAAATTGCTTAACTAGCTCTAAGTGCTTGGAATTTAACATGTTATATTTTGGTATCACTTTGTTCGCTTGTTTAATGCTAGCAACTGGACCCTGGGGCCTTGTGTATGACGAAACTCATCCTCTACCCTCAAGCCACATCCCAGACCATCTAATGTGTTTTAGACTTTATTCTCCATTGTTTTTGTTCCTGTTTGTCTTAGGAAAAACTAAGCATATGAGTGCTGCATCCCTGGCTCTTGAAAAACTTATCTCCATATTTTGGGACCCACGTTGTTGAGTCCACTTTTCTTCTGCATGCTCTCAGAAGTGGAGACCAAAGGCTTCTCTTAAGAGCACTGCACTGCATTGTACATAGATCTTGCAGTATGGAGCTGGTAAAATGCAGAATGCCTGGGAAAACCAGTGCAGGTGGAGGATTGCTATATCACAGTTTCAAAGAAGTGTCCTAGTCCCTTGCTATTTTATGTTACATGTTAACAATCTCTGGACAAAAACCCTAGCGGATCTTAGATTCTACCACCTACTACTGAGTAAGTAGGGCTTCTGGAACTTGCTATCCTGGTTTTGTAAACTCGTTTTCTTAATATTTTTGCTTTGTCCTCATTTTTAAAATGAATCAAGAGTATAAAATGTAACCAGCTGCTAAGAATTTAAGAACATGGGTTATGATGTTTAACAAACTCCAAAACACAGAGAGACAGATTGCAGGTATGTAGTTTTCTTTTGAGAGTTAGACAGTCAAACCTTTCTCTTCCTTCTTCTTCTTCCTCCTCCTCCTTCTTCATGTCCTTCTTCTTCTTGTCTCCATTTTGTCTTCTAATACTAATACAACTACGCCCCAGGCCCAATCTAAGCAGTTCTCCTCCTCAGCCTCTGTTCACCTGTTCTTCTTTTCTCTGTAGGCATCATTTCCCATTCAAATCGACTCTTAGAAACTTCTAGATATCTATGAGAGCAAGGACCTGTTTTCCTGCATTAGAAACTCTGCCAACTGCATGTACAAGTAGGGTGACTTGTTCTGAGGCTGTGGTGGTGAACCTATGGCATGTGTGCCACAGCAGACGTTTTCATTGAAAGGTCTGAAAGGTTCACCATCACAGGAAATTTCAATTTCCTGTGTTGTCTCTGCGTGATTATTGTCATAGTGGTCTTTCTGAATTTCAAAAATATTTGGCTTACACAATAAATTTTGTGGTTAATATATTTAGCAGGCATCATTGTTATTAGATTTTAAGTACTAATGGAAAGGCAAAAGTGGGTGGTTCTTAATGAGATTCTGTTTCTTTTCGTAATAGAAAGATGAACAACAACTCCCAAAAAATGATCAGCCCATGCTTTGGGGTGAATGTCATCTCTTTCTCTAGTGACAATGGAATGTTCAGAGAGGGTGACCTTCCTAAGGACGTATGGATGGCTCATAGGACCAAGTCTTTCCTGCTTCCTAGATTCCTCCTCCACAGTTTTCCAGGCTCTAACACCGTCCTAGTTGACATGATCCCAAAGCCAGATTTTCCTTTTTTTGGTGCTAGTCCATATTTTTCATCGTGCTACCCTCATTTCTGATTTTCCTCCAGTACAGGGGTCCCCAGCACCTGGACTTGTACAAGTCTATGGTCCATTAGGGGAAGGGCTTTATAGCAGCAGGTGAGCAGCAGCTGAGCAATAGAAGCTTCATCTGTGTTTACAGCTTCACCTCATGCTCTTATCATTACCCATGCGCTGTCTCCTGTAGGATTATTGGAGTCATCAGATTCTCATAGGAGTGGAAACCCTACTGTGTGAACTGCATATGTAAAGGATCTAGGTTGTACATCCCTTATGAAACCAAATGCCTGGTTATCTGAGGTGGAGCTGAGGCAGTGATGATGGACCTGGGGAATATAATCATTATATATTGTAAACACATACCAACAAGAACAACAAAAAGAAACTTAAAAAATTATATTATCTTTCCCCATGCAGGTCAGTGGAAGCATGGTCTTCCATGATACATGTACCACATGGCATGCAGCAGTCAATGAAGTATATATAGGGTGAGTTCTGCCTTCATAGATCTGGAAAATGAGCTAAAGAAAATCCTGTCAAGAAATAAGACTGCTCCTCTCAGACCTTTGCTCATGAGCACCAAGGGGGCCTCCAGAACCTCCAGAAGGAACTTTGAAAGCAGGCCCTCAGCTTCTTCAACAATTGTGTTTTGCAACAGTGATGGGAAAGGACCTGTAACAGGTGAGGCATAATATTAAGTATTAAGCAGGTAACCTAAATCATTTCCCCCTAACTTCCTAATCTGTGAGCTGAAGCAGAGCTTTTGTTTGCTGATAGCGCTGTAACTTGGGTAGTGTGCTGGACACTGAGTCTAAAACGATAATAGCTCAAGAGATGGTCAACTTCCCCCTCTAAATGGCTGTTCTGTTTTTTATAGGTTTGAAGAAGTTTTGAAAAACACAAAAATATGGATTCTGTCTTTTGCAAAAAAGTTAGAGGGATTTTTTTTTTTTTTAAGAACACTGCCCTTGGCTTCTTGTGGCAAGTATATGCCTCAAGGTCCTTTTGGCTGTCTTTAAAGCCTGGAGAGACTAGAGATGAATTTAGTAGAGAGGCAACTTCCCTGTGGAACAAACTGTGCATGACTCTGTGTGTGTGTGTGTGTGTGTGTGTGTGTGTGTGTGTGTGTGTGTGTGTGTGGCAGGGGGTGCGTATGTACCTCAGGGACCTTTTGAGTACTGCAGGCCTTCAAGTGAGGTCTACCAGCCCTCATACAGAGTAAAGCAGTCTGTGTAACCTCTGTAGGACTGAAGGGGTCCAGGCAAGAGCTAGTTCTATGTGATGGAGAATATTTCCATTATCAAAATTCCTCTAAAGACATAAACCAGAAAAATTCATAGGGAAAAGTTCACACAGTAGGTAGTATTTGAGCCCACGTATATCAGAATCATAAGAATTTTGTGATGATTTGATGAGGTACTATGAATATAGGGAATATATGATATAGTTACTTTTGTAGGTATCATAATAAATCTTTAATATTGAGCTCTCATTTTGTAACTGCATTTGCATTCAATAATAAATTTGGTGGATGTTACTCTACTAACAAAATAGATTACTTCATTCCTTTAAGTTGCTATGGAGCAAGACACACTGTATACTTTCTTTTCTTATAGTGTTGAGGATTGAACTCATGACCTTGTACTCTGAAATTGAGGTACATCGCTAACCTGGAGAGAATATAATTTAATTAGATACTCCACTACTGAAAGAGTTTTAGGTTCCTTCAATTTTTTGCTGACTATAGATTACATCACCAATACACATCCTTGCCCACATAAATAAGTCCATTTTAAGGAACTGCTGTACCACACAGGATAGTTCGAAAAAAATTGAAATATAAGTAACAGAAAAAATAGTACATCATATATATATTAAATTTGATAAAAATATGAATATTTACATTTTTAAAAATTCATTGAAGAGACATTACCATTAATCCCTCTTAAATGACCCCTCCCACTTGCTTTGCACACATGTATACCATCATTCTTGGCAATGTGTCTTTTACTGTATATCAGTTCTGAATTAGAAGCCAGAACTACTTAAAGAACTCCTAGAAATGAGTAAGTAAGGGCCACAAAGAAGCAGAAGAAAATGGGTAGAGGGTGTAAACAAGTCATTTAGAGAAGGTGGTCCAGACATATATAGAAAAAATGAACTTTCTAATAAACGGGAAAATACAAATAGCAAAGAGTATATTTCATTCATTAATTCACAGAAATTAAAATTGTTAAGGATACCAAGGGTGAACAGGTATTCAAGGAAACAGGGTTCTTGTTTCCCTGTTGGCGAGGCACAACTAGACAGTCCACCACATTTTAAAATTGAACCTGCACTGGCCCAGCAGGCTCCCTCTCACTACTGCAGATTCCCCATCTACACCATCCTGGATCTTTGAACTGTGCTCCTCCCAGAGCAGGCTTTGCACTGTGCACAAGCCTGGAGGCAAATACCAAATACCAAATACAGGCAGCGCTGTTCTCCACCCAGCTGCAGGGGTTAGGTTTGCCGTGGCTGACACCCTGATTTCCTTCTCCCACGGTAGAGTTTTGTGCAGATTCCATGAGAACCCCACTTCAATCTCTCTTCCTTGCCCCTCATCTCTAAAATTCCTCTGCCAAGTTCCAGGCCAACTGCTTCAGTTCTAGTCACATTTTATGGCTTTGAGCAGCTTGTCTAGTTTGTCTCCTCCCCAGCCTAAACCAGGGATATGAGGTACCTGCTTCGTGTTTGTTGGACTAGGTTATTAGGAGATCAGAAGGCCAGCCAGTCATGACTAGGAATGGCATTAACTAACAGAAACTTATTTGTGGTTACTGTGAGAAACTCCTAACCTTCCTCCTGGTCCCCTATCAATCAAGACATAGTAGCCCTGAGCATGGAGATGCGCATAGTGAGAGGTGTTACCAGGTAAATCTCCAACCTGCCCAAGGGTAATGGACCTTGCAGCTTTCTGCTATGAAGCTACAGCTTTCCTTAGATCATTGCATCTCATTTAGTGCTTATGTTGAACCAAGAAACACAAGATAAGACTATGAATCATAGAGTAGCCTCTTGAAAATGTACGCTATACATTGAATGCAGAGTAAGTAGCTATTTGAGGGCTGGTAAGAGCAGCAGTTGTGGTGTACACAACTCATATTAAAAGAAAAGGATGAGTTACGTGGACACATAGGAGGAGAAGGAAAAGCTGTAAGAAAGGACAGGGAGCAAAGTCAAGCTTCAGAACTCAGTGATTGACATTAACTGAGGGAAGAGGCAACTATTTGCTGAGCATTACCCTAGACAAGTTCTTAAAAGTTAAGGTGAAATTTGACCTTCATGACAATTCTAAGGTCATTATTGTCCAACTCGCTATTTTTTTTTTTTTTTGGCTGCCTTTGTTGTTGTTTAAAGAAAAAAACAAATTCAACTCTGATCTGAATGTTCTGGTACATCTGTTTTTTAAATGTCTCATTTTGAAGTCTTTCTTCTGAGTTTGGGTTGTGAGACTGTGGATTATACATTGAGAGAAACAAAACAAAGAGTTGATTGGATTCACTGGCAGCACTATGCAGAAAAGCACCGCTGTACTCCAAAGATCAGCCAATGGGAAACTGGGTTCCTTAGAGGGCAAGCATGTTTGGCAATTGATGGAAGAGGAAAATGGGCAAAGGTTTAAAAGAGAGAGACAATGGTTCCCTGGGGAATTTAGAGATGGAATCTTAAGAAATTTAGAACAGAAAGTGAGAATATGCAACATGTATGAAAGTTTGAAAAGTAGGGAGCAGAATCCCAAGAAGACAAAGTGGACAGCATGGTGGGAGAGAAAGACGAGAACGGACAGCCTTAGCTATCTGTGACTTGGGGACATCTCTGAAAAGCTACCTGCTGAACATGACCTTTGCGAGCAGAGCCCAACACTTATGTTCACTTAATAAGAAGAGAGCAGCGGGGTGATTTCATGGATGTGGTTTCACTTTAAATAAATGTATCCTATCATTTTCCAGTACAGTGAGTGCAATGATGTGGAATGGAGTTTTTCAGAGGACCGTAGTGTCCAGTAGGGCAGTGTAGTTGGGTGAGATATTTGCCCAGGGTTTTCCTGGACAGTAAATGGTGGGCAACTTCAAGCAGAACAGCATGAGCAACGTGAAAACCCCAGGCCTTTCCTCATCTACATGCTTACAGCTCTTTTCCTTTTGATATTGCAAAGAGGAAATCACTACCTACACTGGCACTGGGAAATTTTCTTCATTTCTAAATTGGTTCTCTTTGCTCTTCCTCTTCAAACTCCACACAGTCAGTCCCTGTTCAGTGTTCACATTGCTGGGAATTATTAGCAGGACAAAAGTTCCCAGGACAAAATTTCATCCTTTATGTAAACAAAACCTTGCTTCTATTATTTTCCTTTTAACCATGAGCAATTAAGCTGCAAAGACAAATGTGAACTTTATTCGTGATGACTTTGCATGTCCTCTTCCATGGTCCTCGTTCTCTCTGGGATCAGCAAAACCCCCACTGGCACCTACACATATCTGTGTTGTCTCCTTCACCCTTGCATAATTAATTCATTGTAACTTGATAAGATGCGAAGCTAGATTGCAGAAGGTTTGGTTCTCCATCCTGAATTAACGTCTTGTTCAAAACAAATCTCTAAATGGCATTTGCTGGTTTAAGCAACTTTACCTACTCTTCTTATTGAGGGTTATTGTGGCGTATGTGGACAAGAAAGGGTTTAAAGATGGGGATAGATCTGTAGCCCAAGGCTGCCCTGCAGGGAACAGTGACCCAGGAGCACAAGGTATTTAGAAGAATCACAAGGATAATGTCAAGTATGAAAAGAGAATACAAGAGAGAAAAATATAAGAAGACTCCAGAGGGGCTTTTTAATACTTAAAGATCTACAGATCTTCTTGAGACAATTGGAGTTAATTGGAATGAAATTGCCATTAGCAAAGGAAACCACGAATGGTTCAGAGCTCCTATAAATACGTTAGAGAGAAAGATATTACCTCGTAACTCTGTACTTGACTCATGAAATGAACATGACCAAAGATTCACTATATGTGGAATCTAAAAAGTGAAACTCACAGAAAGAACCCCCCAGAAGGCTGTTAGCAGACCTTGAGGGTAGGTGTGAGGGAAACAAGGAGAGATGTTCGTGAAAAGGCTCAAATTTGCAGTTATAAGATAAATAAGTTCTGGAGATCTGCTGTTCACCACAGTGACTATATTTAATAATGTTACAGTTTGTGCTGGGAATGCACTGAAGAGGCAGATTCGAGGTATTTTCACCACTTGGCCATGCACAGGCAACTAGGTAAAGTGTTGATTGCATTAATTAGCTTGATGGTGGAAAGTAAAGAGAACAAGTTAATATAAGGATGGTGAAGAGAAAGACTGATCAGCAAATAAAGAATGAGTTATTGGAAAACATAATCAGTCCCCACGAAAGGAGGATTTTGGAGAAGCAGTGTAACCAAAGGACTTTAAAGATTCCAGTCCTGGTGCCAAGATTGCCCTTCCTGTAGGAATAGATGCGGGTATCAAAATCAGTGAAGTTCATGGATGGCTGTGCCTGTGGCAAGTCCAACCATATAGTGAAATGGATTTGCCTGATCCTTTCAAACATTCCATTCCGTTGACTCTCTTTGGTGCCATGTTCACCCCCAGTCTCTTTCTGATTATTCCCTTTCTCCCTGGGAAACTCAGACTAGGGAGTGACTATGCTCTGACCTTACAGACTTTGAACATGGGTAGGGTCCTTTGCACTGTAATCAGTCAGCTGACACTCTCTTCACTTTGTTGTTCTATTAGAGTGAGATGTGCAAGATGCACATAGAGCCCAACAGATTACAAACATACCTCCTTCTGTGGCAATTTCTTCCATGCAATGGATAGACTGACCTTGTGTCACCGTTGTCACCTAGTCATCTTGTTTAAGCAGGAGAAGTTCCATGAGCAGAGCATTTCACAAAATCAGGTTGTTGTGCCTATGAGAGGCAGTCTGGACTCAAAATTATAAAAAATTTCCCGAATAACCAGTGTTTAACCCTAGGTTCTTAGGAGACAAGCTACTAACCTCACAAGCTCTGAAAGTGGACAGTCAGAGAGTGCCTTCAGAGGTACTGAAACATTGCTTCTTCCAACTAAGTTAAGAAACTGGACCCGTATGTGTGGGGCCACCATGTAACTGCCATTTTGGGGCTCTGCAGAACATGCTCTGTTCTTCTATAACATTATGACTCATTATATGTACCCATAGCTTGTATCTAAAGTGCATTTGCCATGTGTTAAGCATTGCACAGTAATCTTTATACATGTATTATATATAATTTCACATATCCCTTGTGGCAGTTATGGGAGGAAGCCATATCATTGCCACTGTATAGGGGGAAACCAGGACCCAGAACAGAAAGATCATCCCCTAAGTGACACAGTGGTGGCATCAAGAATTGAACACACGTTAGCTTTTCCCTGGACTGTGTGTGTTTACTGGTTTTCTTGTTTCTCCCTTCCCACTCTTTCCTCTCTTTACAGAATGGGATTTGACGTTAGTAGTGTGTGGTGATCCTAAGTGCCCAAGTCACTCCATTCCTCAGGTTCGCTGCACCTTCAAGTAGCTGTACCTCAGCCCCACCATTCCTGCCATAACTCACTGAAAATTGGAGAGACGATATCAGTATGTCACCTATCAAAGAAGCATTGCCAGCCTGACCCGTGTGCCCATTATGTGTGGGAAAGAATTCAAATACCATCATCGCTTTATACGAGGTCTGCAGTCTTGTAATGTTTACCTCAATTATAACCCACAATCTCATTTCATCAAGAATATACCTCTACTTTGCGAATTTCTGGATTGGCATTCTTTCTCCTTTCATAGACGTTAAATATTTATCTTTACTTGAAATCCTCCCAAACCTTGTTGCCCTAATAGACGCTTTCCTCCAGTGATAGCAACCCTTTCAGAGCTTTCGGTGATACAAACAACCATCTGCAGGACCCATGCTGAGAGTTCGCCTTAGTGTCTATTTTCTTATTCATAACCTCACAGCTCTGCTACATTCAGTAGTTTCACCCAGGCTTGGACCTATATATTTGCACCATAGTCTTCAAGCACAGCTGTGGATCTGAGACATTCATGTGTCCCTATATGAACAATGAGCACTTTTCCAAAATTTGTGCTGCTATGACCTGTCTCCTGGGAAAGCAACTTCAGTAGAGATGTCAGTGTTCTCTGACAGCTTGCCCCTCTCAGAGACAGAAACTTCAAGCAGCAAGGGACTCTAAAGGGAGTTCACTTACCAGATAAAGAAACAAACCCATAGAAATAATTTTATGTGCCTTAGTACATTTTCTTTCCCTCATCCCAGTTGCTCCTTCCTTTGAGCAATTTCTTTCCCTTCCTTACCTATGGTACAGTTTGGGTTGTATTTACTCTGTCATGTTCTTACTCCAGGGAGACAATGTGATGTTTACACATGTGAGTTTGATTTATTGCACTTATGAGCATGGTCTGTAGTTGCATCCATTTACCTATAAAAGCCTCGAGTCTGAGCAACTTCGTTGAAGATAACGATATGTAATATAAGCACTACTGTTAATCCCTATCATTTGGTTCAAAACCCTGCATCATTTTTAAATGTCTTTGCTTTGTCTTGTTTGTATTCTGCTCTTGTTCTTTTTATTTTTGCACTATTTTCTTTTAAATTAAAAAAAGAAATAATTTTACGTGTTCCCTTCATTTGCTGCTTGATAGCTGCATGTACAGAAAGTGTTCAACACATGACTATGGAATGAATGAATTGATTAAAGAATGGAGGGTGTGGGCGTGGCCAACTACTGCCGCCAGTTAGCATATTCTGAAGCATAAACCGGACAACATCTCTTCCTTTTCACAACTGCCAAACTATACCCCATTGTTCTCGGTAGAAAACAGAAATATATACCTTGGTCTCTGAGCAACCGTGTGATCCCCGCCTACCTTTCAGAGTCATTCTCCTACCTCTGTCTTCTCATTCATTCCACTGAAGCCCTACTGATGCCCTCATTGCTCCTCAAAGACACCACACGCATTCCCATTTGAGTTCTTCTTGGGTGTTAGATCTTCTGCCTGGAGTGATCTTCCCTGGAGTTCAATGGACTCACTACTTTACACATTCACCCACCGGTTGGTATTTGTTCAGTAAGGAAGTCATGTTATTTCCACAATAAAATGTACTCTCCTGAGATAAGCCACATCCATTTATAAGGAAACATAAAGCACTATAGCAAAAGAAACTGAATTCATTGGGTGTCACAGACAGAAATATGGCCAATCACAACCACTGGCTGTTTGATGAAAGAGTTTTTCAGTTTGATGAAATCCTGAGTTTGGAACTGGAGAATGCATACTTTTCCACCATCATGTGAATGTTGTGACATTTTCCCACTGAGCTGATTTTTGCAGTTATGGTAAGAACAGGTGACATCAGATTTTTCTTACATTTTTAAGTGGATGGTGTAGCTTTGCTAGCTATAGGCAAAATACTGTAAGTGCCTCTCTAGAGCTTTTTATCTTTCATTTCTGTCCCTTTACACTCTGGATAACACCTCCCCACTGTCCCCTCTTCCTAGCCCTGTGAGCTACCACTCTACTCTGTGTCCATGATTTGTACCTACTTCACATCCTTCACCCAAATGTAAATATCCCTCACATTCCAGGACCATCCATGTTGTCACAGATGGCGGGAGGTTTTAGTCTGTAAGGCTTAATTCCATTCCTTTGTACACCACATTTCTTTACCTATCCATCATTTCCGGTTCTTTCACTTGTGTCTGCTTTTGGTTATTGTGAATAAAGCTGCAGTATTTCTCTGTGACCCTGATTTCAATTCATCTCGATGTGTATCCAGAAGGATTGCTGGATGAAAAAGAGTTAAGAACCTTCACACTGTTTTCCCATAAAGAGTGTACAGGGTGCTCATCTGTCCATGTCTTCACCAGCACTGGTGAAGTCTATCAAGACTTTCGTTTTGATAGTAGTCATCCTCGTCTATTTAAAGTGATCTTTTAATGTGGTTTCGATATCTACTTTCTCTGCGGAGTAGAGATGTTGGGTATGTTGTCATATACCTGTTGACCACTATCCTTGCCTCCACTCTGCACCCATTTCTCATATGCTATAAGGAATAGTAGTCCCAATTTTTCAAGTTATAGAAAAATCTTTCCTCTAGATAACCTCGACCTCTATCCATTCAGGAACATGTGGAACTTACTTAACTGATGCCAATTCAGCCTGCAACCGGCCTCCCCTATGCATTCTCCCAGTCAATGCAGCGTTGTAGGTTTAGGAATGAGAATGACCCTTGACCTTCAGAAAGCTCACATGAGTCAAAAACGTGGCTAGGAAGAAAGGTGCATGCAAACAGCCCACATATATGGCAAGTAGACTTTCCTGTCCCATCACACACATGGAGCCTGTAATCTTGTGCCTGTGAGACAGCTCATAAGATGACAGTCTTCAGAAAAGGAGCCAGACTATAAACATGGTTGTGACATGGTCTGGGAGACTCATCATTGTGTCCTGTTTCCTCTTTAAAGCTGTTTCTCTCAGCACTCATCTCTGGAACCCAGGCAGGGCACCTAGTCTATAAGACACCACACAGTGCTAAGGCTGCCTCTGGCTGCACCAGGTCCCTTGGCTGAGTCCTGCGCCCTCTCACCCTGCTGAGCAGCTGGAGGTCTGAGTGTCTGTGCCCTACCCATTCCCAAGAGCCCCTGCAGCTGCAACTGGTTACTCCTTGGCTCGGGACAGGTACCCAGCCAGGGCACAGCCAATGCCTTCCCTGGGGCCCTGGAGACTGTCCGCTTGGCAGGGCAGGAGTTCTGAGAGAGCCAGCAACAAAGATGTGTTGGAGCAGTTGATTTTCTTCTTCTTACAGATTTTCAGAAGAGAAAACCTTAAAATTGCTTAGGCCTTCTGGCTCAAAAACAGGAAAAACAAAACAAAAGCATAAATGTCATTCTCTGTTCCCTCAGTTACAAACACTCAACAGAGAGGCAGAAGATAGGGGATTAAAAACTCAGCCTTCACAAGGAATTATATCCCTAGCCTGTGTCTATTTTTAAATATTACAACAGGGTCTCACTAAGTCATTAAGTTGCCCAAGGTGGGCTTCAGCTTGAGATCCTCCTGCATCAGCTTTCCAGAGTGCCGGAAATATATATGTGTCTCTACACACAGCTATGGAGAAAGAAAAGCCAAGCTGCTTCTTCCAATACTTCTCCCTGCCATCCCAGGGCAGTTGGAGGTTGGGATGTGGATGGGAACAGTTCCTGCTTTGTCTGGTGCAGGGTTGAGTGAAGGAGGTGCTTGGATGTCGGACACACCCAGTGTGTTTGTTAGTTTGTTAGTTTGTTAGTTTTAGATGTCAAACACACCCTGTGTGTTTGTTAGTTTTCCATCACTGCAACAAAATACTTGAGATGATTGATTTATAATGAGAAAAGTTTTTTTTTTTTTCTTCTCAGTTTCAGGTGTCTCAGTGTATGACCAGCTGCTTTCATTGCTTTTTCCTGTGGCAGAGAAAAACCATTTACCTCATGGACAGGAAATAAAAGAGAGGGTGAAGAGGGGGCCTGCAGCCCCACAATCCACTTGAAGGGCATGGCTTCAACAACCTAGCCACCTCCCACTAAGCCCCACCCCTGAAAGACTTCCATACCCTCTAACAGTGCCACTCTGAGAACCAACCTTTAACACATGGGACTTTGGAAGACATTTAAGATCTGGATTATAGCACCTGGCTCCTTGCCTGGCTCTGTTCCCTGAACTCTGTTAATTATTAATATTATATACTTATTACCATCACAATACACTTACTGTCATCTACTGACCCAAGACATGTGTCTCTCCTATTCCCATATAAAAGTAGGTGGTCATCCAGAGACTACAGCATGGCCATTTGTGCCATGATGCCCTTCTTTCACCAATAGTTTACTAGCAGTAGCTTGGGCCAGGGGACATCCAGAAAGAAGCATACTTGAATATTTGGGTTCTAGGCTGCCCTGAAGTGGACAAGTTAATTTGTACTTTGGGATAGCCATGCTATTTACTGACCATGGGGCCAGATAGGGCAGTGGAGTGAGGAAAAGGAGGGAAAGAAGGAGGGGAAGAGGAGAGAAAGGAAGAAAATTTCTATCTAGGAATATCACAACAGCCAGCATTCAGTCCAGCTGAACCAAGTTCCTCTCCATATGTCTCTTCAGTCATTATTTCAGAATATTAAGTACACAAAAAAGAAAAAACAATATAACAAATACTACATCCAGAACTAACTACTATTATTAGTGCTGCATACCATTAGCTTTTCACAACCAGAAATAATGTGATCCATAATAGATCTTACCCCTAATAGATGCTCACTATGAGGTGGTCCCTTCCACCACTGTAACTGCTCCACATCCCATCTGGAGAAGAATCATGGTCAAACTCTTAGACATAGATTTTAAATATTTTTAGTACATATGTGTACCCATATATAGACCTATATCTCTGTAATTATAATTTATATTATAATTATAATTTAGTAACAAGCACATAATTTATAGTGTTCTGCGCAATTATTTAAAATTCCTTCAATAGTATTATGCTGTGTATATCATGTGACAACTTCTGCCTTTTACCCAATATCATGAGTTCTAGCCTGGTTGACATACATAGCTCTAATTCATGTATTTTAACTGAAGTATATTATCCCATATTAATATATCATGTTTTATTTTTCTGTTAGAATACAGAGCACTACTATTCCAAAACATGCTTCATTTAACCTCATTTTACATGTCTCCCTTTGCTCATATCTGAGATTTCCTTTCGATTTGCTGTTTAGAACTCAAAATTTCATGAACACTTTACTTTTATTAGATAACTATGAAACTTTCCTCAGAGCCAATTTAAATTCCCAGGGGAAATACAGTAAAGGAAATACATTACAGAAAGAACTGCAAAATAAAATAATTAGCAGTGGACAAAAGTGCCAGTGGTTACCAGAATTAAAAGTGCACCTACTCATTAACCCAATGATGCCATATCAAAGAATTCCTTCCATAGGTATCTCACACAAGTGAGCATGATGTATCAGCAAGACTGTCACCACAGCATTGTTGATACACAGAGACAAAGAATATCACATAATTATTATCCATCAGCAGGACACTGGATAAATTAATTACATTTACAAGGTTGAATACATCTCTAAAATTTGTTCTTTCCATGTTTTCTTATGTTCTTAATGTGCTAACATGAAAAATTCTCAAGAACACATTAAGAAAATTAAAGGGCTGAAGAAGTGTATGTCATTTGTGTGTGTGTGTGTGTCTGTGTGTGTACGTGTGTGCGTGCCCACACATGCGCACGCACATATAAAAGGAGGAAGTAACATGTCATCACATCTTGTTTATGCATAAAGAATTTGCTTTGATAATAAATAAGAAACTAATAAAAAATGGTTACCTATAGTTGGGACTAGGAAGTAAAATGACCAACAGAGCAATAAGAGCTAATTTTATCAATTTTATTTTAAATTACTTTGGATTTAAAACCACAGCAAAGTTCTACTCATAAAAGAATGGTGTAAGTGTATATTTTCCACATTTTCACCAAATCTCATATAACGTAGCTACTCAACACTTTTATTTTTACATTGATCAGTGTGTGCTCTTATTCTTTAATCATAATTGCGATGGTGATGATGGTCTTGGTGATGAGTCTCTACTTTTCTGAAGTCCATACTAATGCAAGCAGTTTGCACTTACTAATTTACTTAAACCTCACAAAACTTTGAGGTAGTTTCTTTTATTACCTCCAATTTACAGGTAAAAACTTGAAGCGCAAAGATGCTAATTCACCTGTTATTAGTTTGGTTTAATTTTCACTTTGAATTTTATTGAAAGGCTGTGGCCACTTACTAGAGAGGGAAGAATCTGTCTTATATATTTTTTCCTTCAAATTTATGTTGACCTTTTGTATTGCTTTAATTAAATTGTGTATCTTGCAAATATTACTAATTGGAATCTAAAAATTCTAACTTCAGGTATCTGCCTTTGAATTGAGAGAACTACTTATATTTATTATGTTTGCTGATACTCATGCCTTGTTTCAATTGTATTTTATGCTTTGTGTTCAAGATTTTCTCCATGTCTCATCTTTGTCCAGGGACCATTGAATGAAAATTCCAGGATTTTTTTTTGTATATATACCTCTCTCTGTTTCTGTAACTTTCTGTTTTGTTTTTTGTTTGTACAGAGGCTTTCATCGTTCAAGTCTGTGAGGACATAGTTCTGATTTTATGAATGAAAATTTGTCTGTTAAGTAATTTTTCATGCGATTTTTTTCTATGTTTGATGGATTTATTTTTTATTAGTGGCCCCAGGCTTCCTCATTTGCCTTTTAATTCCAATTTTAGAGTTCACTTGGGGAGTTTTTCCAGTCTTCTGGGATGGCTTTGATTCAGTTCTGTCTTAGCACGTTGAAGCTATTTAGCTCTACTCTGGATCAGAGACTGTACTCTCACAAGGATGGCAAAAGTTCAGGCCTGCTATTCTGTGTGTTGGGTCCTCTTCCAGTGATGATTGCACTTATTTTTGAAGTGGGGAACCCTCTTTTACCTTCACTTGTGACAGACAGCTAGACTCCAGCTCCCAGCTCCACGCAGTGTCTGCCTCATGGAGCTGTGTGTTCAACCCAGTCCAGTGTAAGAGGAAAACCTCAGCACCAAGGGCGATGCTCTGCTCCTTCGGATACTTCTAGTCACCATGTAGTAATTATACATATGAATGGCGTTCTGCATGCTATTTCTACACATTCAGGCAGCCTGCACTGATCAAATTCAAACCCTTTCATTCCGTCCCACGCCCTTCTTGACCTTTATTCATCACTATTCTCTGTCCAGTTTGATTTTTATTAATTTCCGCTTAGAACAGAAAACATGGAGTACTTGTATTTCTTTGTGTTGCCTATTTTTCATAACATAATGTATTCTGTTTTCATCCATTTTTCTGTGTAGTCAGGATTTCATTCTTTGTGGCTGAATGATATTACATGTGTACATATAGTGCACATAGATATATATGGTGTGACAAAAGTATGTATTTATAATGCATCACAAGCAACCACTAATAATTTTGTAAATATTTGAAAAATATTACAGTAAGAGACACATTGCTTTCATCTGCCTCAGCCTACTCTCTCTCTTTTTGAACACTCTTATCCCAACACACTTATCACGTCCTTCAAGTCCTCTTCTTTCAGTGCTTTAATGAGGTTCTATAGATCAGAAATACATCAAATAATGCTGCTGAATGTCATCCAGCAGAAAAGCAGTCTCCAAAAAACATTACTATGGTGTGTCCTGGTCCACCTTACTTAGTGGGACTGTGTGACTTGTGGCTCTTCCCCAAAGTTGAAATGACCACAAGAGAAAAACATTTTGAATAAATTCAGGACATCCAGGCCGCCAGGATAGTATGACTAAAGACCCTGACCAAAGAGGTCTTCCAGAACAGCTTCAGAAAGCAGCAAGCATGATGGCTTAGGTGTGTTGGATCATGGGGGGGGGCGGTTATTTTGAGGGATATCCATGATAATGTGTCTTTTACTTCAATAGATTTTTAAAATGTAAACATTTACCATATTTTTTCAATCACATGTCATATGCTGAGCTCTCTTTTCCACACATCCCCATTGCCTTCTTTTGGAGAAAAAGTGTTTTCAGAGAAGGATCCCAATCAAAACAGACTGGAGCTGCCATTATTTATCAGAGTATCACAGGGAGAGAGAATGAAACTTACGGTCATCAAAATTCTTCCTCTTCCATATCACCTTTATTCTGGCTTTGCCCCCACAGCCATCTCAAAGGCAGCTTCCTTGGTGGCGGCAGGAGTGATACAGGTAGCACATTCACCATGTGGGTAAGGCAGTCTCTCAGAGTACAGCAATAATTTTGGGTAGCTGTGATTTTAGCAAAAGGAAAGATAAGACTAACTCAAGAATATGTTTTTCAAGGTAAAAAAGCGAGAGCACACTTTTGTGTGGGTGTGGAGAGAAAGTGTGGGCTCCTCCTGTGGGCTGTGCGTGTCTGTGTCAGAAGGGTCCCGCCTGCCTCCAGTGTTGCTACCTGCTGGTGGTGGCCTGTTTTTGTAGCCGTTCACGTTTTCCATTCCTATGTCTGACTTCCCATCACAGGCATAGAGTTGCATATCAATCTGCAAAACCTCTACTCCAGGTGGAAGAGCCTCTGGAATATTGAGAAATATTTGTTTTCTGTCTTTTCAATCATAATTTGATAATGGACTTTCATGTGAGCATATGTATATAGTAGATAGCTTTTCTTACTAATTAACTATGGTACACATTGCATCTGGACATGGGATCGATTCCATTCTTTGAACTCTTCTTTCACAAATAGCTTAAATTTTGTTTGCTTAAATCTAGTTGGTTCTGGTTGAAACCAGTATAAGGTAAGCACTAAGGAATACCAGGCAGAAGGCAGAATGAGAAGCAAAAGCAACTGGATTGGGAATTGCTTAAGGTATATTAGTCAGTTCATCCCTGCTTACATATCTTCAGCTGCTGAATATACTCGCAACAGTGGGGTTTTTTTTTATTTAAAAAAAAATAAAAGCACAAAAACATATTAACAAACAGACACAAATTAGCATAAAAAATAGTACAATCAAAACTGATCTACAGACAAGGTGACATGGACTCAACAGTGGTTGTTGCTTTACCTATTGATATCTTCGAAGTGTATATATATGAACCCAGATACAGACATGCAAAATTGGTCAGACAATTAATCCTCTCAACAA
>PVLD010008360.1:0-84645 GCA_004027595.1 Dinomys branickii
GACTAAATTTGCATGTCTGTATATGGGTCCATACATCTACAATTCGAAGATATCAATGGATAAAGCAACAACTACTGTTGAGACCATATCACCTTGTCTATAGATTAGTTGTGATTGTACTATTTTCTATGATAATGGGTGTCTGTTTGTCAATATGTTTTTGTACTTTTATGTTTCTAAAATAAAAAAAAAATATTATTTCCATAGTGGTAGCTGAATGGTTGATCCAGTCTATTTTAAGATTAAATACAGTAATAGTAATATTGATAAAATGGAATGATATCTACTTCCAAATGTCATTAGATATCAAATGAATTAGAAATTTGTAGACTTACTTTTTATTAGCGTGTGTTTGTGATACATATGTAGTGGCTAAATTCATCATGGGGATTTGCACACACACACATATCATCTCTTAACACTTTTTACATTTCCTTCTCCTGTTCTCTCTCCTTTCTACTTCCACCCTTCGATCCCCTTCCCACTTGCAAATGTTCTACCTCCCTGTTTCCTCTAATTTAACTGTTCATTTTGCTCTTTAAATTATTTATACTTTGGAGATTTGATAACCAAATTCAGCAGTGTAGCAGGATACAAAATAAACACAAATTCATTTGTATTAGTATACAGTGATGAACTCACTGAAAAAATATTTAGGAAACAATGATATTCAGAATAGCATCGAAAATATTAAATACTTAGGTATTAACCTGAGGAAGTAAAAAATCTCTAAATTGAAAATTACATCCAACTGAAAAAGGAAATCTAGGAAGACATTGGAAAATGGGAAGTATCACTTGTTCTTTGATATGCAGCACCAATATAATCCAAAAGGCTATACTCTTAAAAGTGGTACACAGATTTAACGCAAACCTAAATACCAATGTAATGTATCACAGAGCTAGAGAAAACAGTCCCTAAATTTATAAATCAGAAGAAACCCAGAATAGCAAAAGCAATTTTCAGTAACAAAAGCAATGCAGGTGGCATCAAAATCCCAGGCTTAAAATTATAGTATAAAACTGTAATGATTAAAACAATATGGTGCTGGCCCAAAACTAGGCATGTAAATCAACAGAACAGAACAGAAGTAGAGACAACTCCAGGCTCATAGCTGTTTGATTTTCGACATAGGAACCCAAACATACACTGGAGGAAAGATAGCCTCTTTAATAAATGGCACTGGGAAACTGGATATCTACATGCAGAAGATTGAGTCTAGAACTATATAACTTGCCATATTCAAACAAAAACAAAAATTGATCAAAGATCTAAGAGTTAAAACAGAAAAACATCATGTGTTGGAAGACACAATAATGCAATTCTTGCAGACCTGGGCATAAGAAGGACTTTCTGAACAGAACCCAGTGATGTAAGAAATAATACAAAAATAAACAAATGGGATAATATCAAAGTACAAAGCTTCAGCACTTAAAGGAAACAACCAACAAAGTGAAGAGACTATATGTAGAACGAGAAAAATTGTGAGCTAGTCCATGAATGGAGGAATAATGGCAAGAATATACACAGAACTCAAAAAATTTTGGCCTCCCTAAATAAAAGACCCAATCAAAATATGGACAACCAAAATGAATAGAACCTTCTCAGGAGTACAAATGGCCAATAAATACATGAAAGACATTCATCATTGCTAGCCATCAGAAAAATGTAAACTAAAAGTGCACTAAAAGAGTACCTTGGAAAAAAGTCTATCATAAAAAATCTAATCATAACAAATGCTAGTGAAGGTGTAGGGAAAAAGGAACTCCACTATGTTATTGGTGGGAATGCAAACTAGTACAACCACTGTGGAGATTCCTCAAAAAACTAAAAGTAGCAATTCCATTTATTTAGCTATCCTTCTACTAGGTATCTTGCAAAAAAAGGTAAAATCACCATATTATAGTGACATATACATACCCATCTATGTAGCAACACAATTTACAATAGCTAGATCTTGGAAATAGTGTATATGTTCATCAACAGATGGATGGATAAGGAAAAATGTTCTATTTATACATAAAGGAATACTATATTACCATAAAGAAAGGTAAACATGAGGCATACAAAGGTAAACGGATGTAACTTGCAAATATTAAGTGAAATACATGAGACATGCAATTCAAATAAACCTGATTTTTCTAGTTGGAGGAATACTATATATAATACATATATTTATATAAACACTATGTATCTAAATAACCACACACACACACACACACACACATACAAAGATCAAAATAAAAGTGAGATAAATAGGAAGTAGGAAGACAAAAATACCTTCTCCAACTTGCATATTCCATTCTTTAAAAAATATTTCAATATATATGCTAATTTGTTTCACTTATATGAATAGTTCATCTTAGTTCATTGAAAAGAAAGTTTGTTATGCTTCTTGTTTGTTTCCTTTTTTGTAAGAATCTCATTGGCTTATGTCTTCCACTGAGTAAACACTTTCGAAGATAGTGATACACAGTGAAATAACTATTCCTGCTTTTATGAAAATTTATTTTACTTTTCCATAAAATAAAAAAGAGAAAAGGAAATTATATTTTTGGTTTCTTATAATATTAACAATGTAACAGCTCACATTCTGTGTCTGAATGTGAACTTATTTCACTTAGCATTATGGTCTCAAGGTGCATTCATTTTCCTACAAATGACTCCAATTTCTCCTTATAGCTGAGTAGTTATGCCACTGTATATTGTATTTTATATATTTACATATACTATGTTTCCCTCTGTTGATGGATACAAAGGCCATTTCTAAGTTTTAGCTATTGTGAGTTGTGCTATTATAAAAATGCATACATATTTTAACTCTTTGAGGAAGATATTCAGAAGTATATCTGGGACACATGGGATTTCTACATTTAGTTTTTCAAAGAATATGTACTGATTACCATAGCGCCTGTAGTAGTTTATATTCCCATCAGCAATGTAGAAGGGTTCCATTTCTCAAACAGACTTACAAACCTTTAAAATCATTTGTTTCTTGATGACAGACACTCTTTCTGAAATAAAATGAATTTCAGGGTTGGTTTAATTTGTATATTTCTAATGGCAAAAAAAGCTAAACATTTTTTTCAAGTATATATTGGTCATTTGTACTTCATCTTCTGAGAAGAGTCTATTCATTTCCCTTGCCCATTTTTAATTGGGTCTTTCATGTGGGGGGGGCTCTGATATTTTTAAAAATTCTTTGTATAATACATATTAATCCTTTGTCTAAGGAATTGCTAGCATAAAACTTCCCTATGTAGGTTGTTTCCTCTCTGTTGGTTGTTTTCTTTGTTTTGTAGAAGCTTCTTAATTTTATGTGATCCCATTTGTTTATTTTTAGTGTTATTTCATATGTAATGGCCATCTTGTTCAGAAAGACTTTCTTTTATGCCTATGCCTTCAAGAATTTTACCTATTTTACCTTCCAGTAGATTCAATGTTTCTGTTTTAATATCAAAGTCTTTGATCCATTTGAATTTTATTTTAGTGCACAGTGAAAGATGCACTTCTACATTCATTCTTCTGCCCATGGCTAACTAGTATTTCCAGCACTACATGTTAAGAAGGCTGTCTTTTTTCTAATTTATGTTCTTGGCCCTCTTTCACCAATCAGATAATTGAGTGTGTCTGGGGTTATTTTTGTGGTTCCTAGGTTTCCTATTGGTTCCTATTTTTACTTTCTGGGGATCTTCTTCGGGTTCTCTCAGCTATGTGGTCTTTTTCCAGGAGTCTGAATTCCATGTTCTGGAGAGGCTATGACAGTCTGCTGGCATTTACTTCACCATTTTCCTAATTGCAATTATATGAAGCAAAAAATTAATTTTCAAACAAATTCAAGACAGTTCATTTTGCTATTGTGCACGTTTCATAGCATAGAAGACAGGGATACTTGTTAAAGTTGATGATCTGTCTGTGAAACTGGTATGGACATTTATGTTGGGGATACTGACAGTAAAGTATCTGGCTACTGAATTACAGCTTTAAGGAACTATTCTGCCTTAGTAACCATGCCTGTTGTGGTTTGCATGCCCACCCATCATGGACTGAAAGCCTTCTCCACACTTGCATTAGAAATGGACCACAAAGTAAGCCTCTGAGCTAAGAACACAACAAACCCTTGCTATTTAAAGCTTTCCTAAGTGTATATAATCTGTTATATAGAGCAACTCAGGAGCCAGTCACCCATGAGACGTAAGTCTAGGACACTGGCGTGACAAGTGCAAGGGAAAGCTCCCTCACTTCTCATGGCTATGTTTTGTTTATTTTCACTGCGGAAGTAAAATCGAATTTCATGCATGATGGTTGGCTTTCAGTGTCAACTTCACTGGATTAAGGAGCACAAGGAGATCTGGCAAGGTGCTATTTGGGGGTGTGTGTCTAGGAGGGTGTTCTCAGGGGAGATGGTTCTGTGAGTCTAAGAGGGCTGAATGGGCAGACTTGCCCTCATTGTGGTGGGCACAGTTTAACTGGCAGAGGGCCTCTGTAGATCCAAAAAGCAAAGGTGCATCCACCTGTCTCTCATGGAGCTGGCTGGTGCTCTGGGTCTCTTGTCCTGGGAACCTGGAATTCCACACATGACATCCAGCCTTTGGGTGTCAGGCCTCTAGCCTGGCCGTAACACAAGAGCACGACGGGTTCTCACACCTTTAGCTGCAGACAGATTCCACCATGGGTTTATATTTCTGAGGCATCGGTTATAACCTGGTCCTTCTACAAGCATCACAGGGCTCTGGCTTTTCTCTGTAGCTGAGTGAGCTAATTCCCCTTAATAAACACTCTTTCATATGGCTCTTTCTGTCCTGCTGGTTCTGTCTCCTTAGTGAATTCTGATAAATACAAATACATCGTGCATTTCAAAGGCTTTGTACAAAACAAGAATGTAAATTATCTTGTTAGTAGTTTTGTGGGTTGGTTGAAATGGTAATATTTTGGATAAGTTGGATTTATTATCATGAGAGTTGACTTGTTATAAAGTGAGTTCAGCTCAGTTTCTTCTGCCTCTCATGGCTTGCTTTCCCTTCCACCCTGTTATGACCATGAAGTGTCATAACACCACAAAGTGTCTCACCAGATGCCATCCCATAATCTGGGACTTCCCAAATTACAAAACCATGGGCTGCATAAATTTCTGTTGTTTAGACTTTGCCTACTTAGAATACCCAGTGGTGTTCTTTTGTATCAACAGAAAATGGAGGAGGACAGGATGGAAGAAATATCTTTATTAGAATTACAGAATCTATCTGAATTTCCTTAAGAAACACACACATGTGTTTTAAGTGTGTGTGTGTTTGTGGGGGGGTGGGGGTGTAAGAGATTTTGTTGCTTGAGAACATTTGGGAAAGTAATTGGAGAAATATGTAATATTTATCATTATTACTTAGATAACATATCCATCCAATCATCAGTTTTTGTTGGACTGTTGGGATCACACACTCAGGTCTTAAAGTCCCTAGACAAAGATACTTATGTCTCGTAGGAACCCTGCACCAAAAATTATTGCGGAAAATACACAGAGAGCACTTGAAAAGCAGAGAGCTTTGAGAAGCAAAGTGGGAAACTGCTTTGTAGGCATATTCCTCTACTGCCCCGAGTACACGGGGATGGAGTGGGTGGGGGTGTGGACTAAGACGAGTTCTCAGATGAAAATGGCAAATGTGCATTTATTTAATTTAGTAATTAATTATATTGTTCAATTCTAGAAACTGTAGTTATTGCCTTTTGATCTTTTTTCTTTTATCTCTTTGAACATTGTAATCATGCCCAATTTAAAGTTTGTTTCAGACTTTTAATTTTTAATTTATATTTTGTCTTGAGGAAATAAGTCACCACACTGAAGAGTCAGCATCCTCAACAAAGCAAAAGTTTGAACACTTCTATGAAATGAATGGTGTTCTCTCAAATTCATATATTTAAGGTCAAATCCTTAAAGCAACTGCTTGTAGAGACAGGTCTGTGGAAAGGTAATTCAGGTTCTTCTATTTTGTAAGGATGGAGCCCTAATCCTGGAGAATCTGTGTCCTCAGACACAGAACTTGTGTCTGTCTGTCACTATGCTTTCACAGAAGAAATGCTAGTGTGGACACAGGAAAATTCGTTGCCCATAATCTGGGAAGAAAGGCATCACCAGAGACCATGCTGCTGACACTGTGCTCAGACTTTAAGCCTCCAGAGCCAAGGGATAATAAACTTATGGTATTCAAGCCACCTAGACTGTGATACCTTGCTATGATAGCTCAAGGTAACTAATTAAACACTAAAGATCATAAATTACAAATGATATGACATAAAATTTAAAATAAGTGGAGTTGAAATATAAAAGAGCTTAAGCTCTTAAGCTTTAAAAAAAAAAAAAAGAACCACTAGAAGGTAATGACAAATTAGAGATTCCAGAAATTTTTTAAAAAGTTGTTGGTTTATACAAGTGCAGATTAATCTTCAGAGAAGTAGACTTCTGATAAGACAGAAACCATCACACCTGATTTCCAGTAGGCACAGTCTGTATAAACATATAGAAGTGCTGCACAGACTGTAAGAGAAACAGGGATTTAAAATAGTGGAAAAAATCAAATGAGAGCATAGAATCACTGGATGGCAGAAAAAGGAGAGATTTCAAAGTCACGTTCTTATGCTATATCTGATGCCGGTCTGGGACTGTGTTAGTCTGCTTAGCCCTTCAGCTAACGACGTGGTTCTATGTCTTCATGGTGGGATAAAGCACTGGAATGCTGTGTTCAAATATTTGAATTAACTATGCTGCTCAAACATGGATTCCTCAGTGTTGGTTCAGGGAAGCAGGATTATGATAAAAGGCACCCAAGAGGGAGGAGGAGAAAAAAAGACCACCATGGACTTGAACCTCCAAGGGAGTTATACGAGGGTCCAGGGCAACGGGCCACCTTCTTAAGCCCTGGTCAGGTCAGGCTCTGGCCTCTGTTCTTATTGAGCACTCAGCTTACCTCAGGAAAGGACACTGACTTTCTGACTGCACCTGTATTATCAACTATATATATACTGATAAACTGAAGTTTCGTGTGTCTACTGGAAAAAGCCGGCGTCAGTGTAACTCTCTAGTGTCTGCAGAAAGAAGAAAGAAGGCCTGGCTACAAGCCCAGGCATGGAAGAAGTTAGCAAGCAGCATTTCTTTCCCTCATCCTTTTGAGAAACTTGCAGAGAGAAATTTATTTCCAGAAGAGCAAAATAAGAATAACGAAAGTTTTTTTTTTTTCTTTTAGTCTCCTGCTTTTATCTGTGGTTGTAATTATTAGCTTTCCTGAGCTCCTTGTCTTCAGAGAGACGCGGACAGCAATTCCAGATTATGAATATTCTATGTGATAGCCATTTCAGATAAACTCTTTGCATCAGTTCTAAAATAAAAATAGTAATAATTGCCTTTGCATGTTGTCATAAATTTAAATAATGTTTGAGCATTATTTTCCCACTCAAGGTGACATTAATGATAAACCTGGGTTGAGTGCTCTGTAAATATTAATAGTGTATCAAAAGGTGTGATTTGTCAGTCAATATTGCTACAAAATTGGTCTGAATAATGGAATATCAAAATAAACTCAAAACGTGCCCTGATTGATTAAAAGACTTAAAGAAAAAGTAGGAGAAAATTATTAACAGAAAATTGACTTTTTTAATATCTGCATTATTTGCTTGAATGACCATTGCTAGCATTACAGCATCACATTTTAATGTCATTAAGCATGCTTTATTTTCTAGAGAAAGTTTTAAGGAAATATATTTCAGGAACATTTTAATTTTTATAAATGGCACACATTACATTCATAATCAGAAGATAATATACAATCAGATACTAATGGCTCAGGAAGGTTATTTTTAAATTTTAAAAAAAGGAAAACAGTGAAATGGAATCTTTTTTCTTTTTGAGACAGGGTCTTGCTATGTAGTTCAAGCTTGCCTTGAACTCACTTTGTAGCCTAGGCTTGCCTTGAATTTACAGTGATCCTCCTGCCTCAGTCTCACTCAATCCGAGTGCAAAATTACAGGTGTGTGCTGCCCCAGTCAGTGAAATGCAATTACAAGCACATGCAAAATCTAACCCTCCATTCAGAACACATAGATATGGTAGATAAATATATATATATATATATATATATATATATTTTTTTTTTTTTTTTTGCGGTACTGGGGATCGAACTCAGGACCCTGCGCTTGCTAGGCAAGTGCTTATTCCACTGAGCTATATCCCCAGCCCCTAAAAATATATTTAAATGTTTATAAAGATCTGTCTATTGATATGTGTGTATGTAATGTAGTGACCAAAATTT
The DNA here is from genome assembly GCA_004027595.1 of Dinomys branickii. Lineage (NCBI taxonomy): Eukaryota > Metazoa > Chordata > Mammalia > Rodentia > Dinomyidae > Dinomys > Dinomys branickii. The sequence goes on from PVLD010008360.1 coordinate 8,298, forward strand.
TCTCAGTAACAGAAAAAAGAAGCAGAGTTAAAGTATCTATGAGAAGTCAAGATTCCATGTAAAGGATATGGTCCTATATTCAATGTCTATAGCCTAACCTCGTTCCCCTTGTGTGAACAGGAAGTACAGCCTCCCCAGCTTCAGTGTAGTGAATGAGTTCCATCCACCTAGGTTGCTGGTTCCTACCAGACTCTCATGTCTACAAAGGAAGGATAACTGGAAGGACAATAGAATTTCAGCAGCAGTAAAATCTGTAGAAGAACAGGACTTTAAAGGGGAGATGGAAATAATTGCTTACACTTCTCTAGTTGGAGAAGAAGGATTGTGTGAAGACATTCCTAAGCATAGGGAAGCTAACACAATATACTACATAGACATTAAATGGGAAAATAATTTGAAATGACTTAAAAATTAATAACTAACATGCAAAATTCTTAGAAGGGAAATTAGGAAATTACTGGACATTCACAAGTTAATTGCTTATTTGCTAATGATATGAGTTACTTTATCACATTGTCAAATAAGCTGGAATGTTTTAAGGATAACATGTACATGATGGGTAGAGGATCATTAGAGTGAAAGGAAGTAAAAGATTCCCAGGCCTTTGTTTTTGGAAAAGATAAAATCCTTATTAAATTTAGAAAGTAGTTTCAAAATACAATTGTAACCAATAGAAATTAATGAAAAATACAATGTTTTGAAAACTTGATAAATATTATGGACAGATAATGCTCAGATGAGAAAACTTGGATAGCAATTTGCAGAATTTTTTTTACAAAAAGCATACAAATGAGCCATGAAAATAAATAAAAGGTTAAGATCCCGGGTGACAGAAAACTAAAGAAATACTAAAAGTAAAACTTTATTGTTCCATCAATGAATGCTGCCATCACTGACCAGCCATGCGGGTCCTAGAAATTTTATGAAAAAGAAAAATAATTTGGCTCCTTTAAGCCCATGAATTGTACTTAACTCATACAGAGTTTGGTTAGAAGTGGAATCTAAAAAAAACAAAACCTCTAAGATAAAGTGATACTGGTTTGACTTTCAGGTGGAAAGAAAAGGCTCATCCTCCAGATAAGGGTGGTAACTGTATGGGGAGCATTCACCTTTCACACACAGCACAATCGTCTTACTGGTCGGCTCCAGCTAGCTGCTTAGGAATCACCTCACACATGGGGAGGCTGGCAAGGCAATTCTGAAATGAGCAGGCACATCAAGTAGGACCGAGTGCAGCCCTTGGGCGTGGGCTGCCGCAGCTGCTCAGAGAAATTGTTCAGGGAAACTTGGGCTTTGCTTTCAGGTCTTAACTACTTGAATCGGACTCTTCTAAGACAATGGACTGGCTAGGATAATGTCCCTGATTTACAGTCAGTTGATTATGGATTTTAATCCCATCTACAACGTACCTTCCCAGCAATACTTACATTAGTATGTGAGAAAGTGGGAACTAGAGGCTCGCCAAGTCGCCACATCCGATTAGAGCAGTAATCTTAATGTACCGTGGCAAGAACATGCAAAACTGATGCTTGTACTATTCGAAAACATTTGCTCTTCTCCCTCTCAGCATGCGTTGCTGGTGGGAACCAGATCAGCCATTCTGAGCTAAGAGATGGAAGCCAAGCTTGACTAAAGAGATGCACAGCAGGAAGCTTGGGCCTCTTGTAACACCTCCATGGGACTTGCACTGCCCCTCCAGCCTGAACTTTCGTATTAGCAATCAACATTCATTTCATTGGAGGCAGTATATTTTAGTACCAAATCATTAAAGCACCTCCTTTGTGTTTACACCCTAATTAATATACATAGCAGACTAGGGTAACCTGCAAGGTTTAATATCAGGTTTTGAATTTACGGGATATAGAGCAATACAGATCAATGAAAAACTGCAGACAAATCTATTTTAAAACTGCACAAATATTATGAACAGACACGTCACAGAAGGGGAAAGCATATGAAAAGACATTCACTCTCTTTCATAAGAATGATTGCAGCCTGAAACAATAATGATACTATTTCCACGGCCAGATTTTTAATTCATAAAATGTCTAAGAAAAGCAAGTTTTGGAAGAAAAATTGATCAAGTCGTACATTCACATGTTGCTTTTAGAACTAATAATTATTGCTACTGCTTTGGAGAACAATTTTGCTTTATTTAGCAACATTTGAAATGCACATGTTCCATGTTTCAGTAATTTTTATTTGGGGACAAGTTTATCTTTTTCAGCATGATTTATAAAAACGTAACCAAAGCCTGGGAGTGTAGCTCAGTGGTAGATTGCTGTGTAATGTGCACAAGTCCCTGGGTTTGATCCCTAACATGGTAAAATAAAAAAAAGTTTAAAATCTGGAAATAACCTAAATGCATGTTAGACATGGTGCATACATACAGTATTGTGTCCTGTCAGTGTCAAACTCAGCCTTACACATGTATGTATACAAACGCACCAACAAACACAGAAAATGTGTTACTAAAAGATATAAGCAACCAGAGAGGGGTAAATAAACTCAAAACTGCACCACTTACTGCAAATTCTTGAACACACATAAAATATATGTGTTACAAAGGCTAGAAAGATTATCTTAAACAGGTGGCATCTACTGTCTAAGGAGCACAGAGAGTGAAACTGGTGATGAGAGGGAAGAAGACACCGTCTCAGTCCTTGCAGTACAGATATGACAAGACCAAAAGCATGCTGAAATGCAAACTGTCACCAAACGCAGGGCAGCCAGTACTGAAGCTGCTGAAGGGCAGAAATCTCAGCCATGTCCTGAAGGTCACACTGATCCACGGCAGGCCTGGATTCCAGTCTTCAGCTTCAGTGTTCTTTCAGCTGCCCTTGCTGCCAGAAAGCCAAGTGTCACTGTAACCTGTAGCTCTAAATATGTTCCAATAACATTGTTTATGGAGCTAAGCACACATTCTGGTTTCCAGTTGCTTTAACCACTTGAAAGCTAAGAATCTGGCCTGCTCTTTTGTGAAAGAAAACCTCAAAAGAGTGATTTAGAGGATGAATTGGACAGCGTTTAGGGAAAGAAGAAGGAGGGATAGAAAGGAAAGAAAGCAAGGAAGGAAGGGAGGGAAAGAAGGGGGGAGGAAAGAATGAAGGGTAATGTGACCTAAGACAGTCATGACTGTATCTGGAAATAGGGGCTATGCTTCATTCTCTGCAGAATCTGTGTGGGTGTCCCCTGGGAGCACACAGGGGACCATTACACACAGTACTTGGATTATCAGGAAGTGGTGGGTACCAATCTATAATGGGTGTCTCTCTGAGTTGCTGAGGCAAGAGATAAGCCTGGGATTCATTCACTTGTGAAACTGGTTAAGGGGAAGAAAACAAATACCACCCTCATACCATACATGCATTCATACTCAATGCCAGCCATCACAGTGGGGAAAAAAGTGATTCTCCTGACACTGACATCCACTCTTTCCTCACTGTTGTCTGTCTCTCTCAGTGTTCAATATGCTCAGTAACGTTCAACAATGTTCACTAACGTCCAATACACTCAATAACTCTTGGGAAGATCAAAACACCTTCAAATACAAATGCTTAATGGAAAACCAAAGTACAAGTAATACTTAAAAATGATAACTAAGAATTTTTTCTGCAATTTAGTAAACAACAATGTACCAGTGTATATTTCAAAATTTAATAATTGTATCATGGATAAGATTTAAAAACAATAGCAGAGGCTGTTAGCAGCCTACCTTTGATGGGTAATTTTCTCAGCACAGTGGTATTGCAAACTTTAAATTTTTGGTCCAAAGAGCTATACCCTGCGTGGAATTTATGTACTATTTAATGAGGAAGACACCACCATATTCAGCTTACTTCTTAATGCAGAATCTTCTGCAACAGGAAGCTGCCCAGTTAACAGGATGTAGGATATACAGTTCAGTGCATTGGTACATCCACACTGCCTGGCTCTACTTCGGCTTTTGACATTGTACTAATGACCTTAATTTCCTGGAGAAAATTATATATATATACACCTCTATTTAAAAATGTTCTCAAGCTATCTTGGATGAGATCGCTATTCACAGCTTTATACACTTTCTGCAATTCATCTGAATATTACTTGCTAGATCTGGAAAATTGACTTTTTCTCGGTTACAGTTCATTATTATTTCTAGCCTGGCACTATGCCTGCAAGAGATGAACTAGTTATAGAATTTCTGAAGGACAATAAGGACAATAGGGTGAAGTAAGTCTGTGCTGAATATGGCTTACATAAGTAAATATCTTACTTTTCTTAAAAATTAGTGTTATGAAGAAGGCTGTATATTTCACTTTGCCTAGAACAGTCTTGATTTACCCATGTTATCGCAGTCTGTTTTTACCCACAAAACTGTCCCACTTAGGATATTTAATACACTATTACTTAAAGACTGAGTTGTAGCACTTCCTCATTTGTGCTTCAGTGGGATGGACAGATCCTTAGGGCAGAAGTCAGGTTTTAGAATGTGCATGGGAGGTGTGTTAGGAGATCCTCTTTGCACCATCAAAGACAGCTATAGTAATGGGCATCTGATGTTTGGTGGACACTGAGAACCTGGGCATCAGGGCTGGAAAACGTTCCTCCCAAGGTTTCCATATCCCGCCTTGCACTGCGCCCAGTGCAAGGTATATCATCACAGCAGCATCTGAATTGAAAATGTTTGCCAACGTTAACTTATCCTTGGCCCTTATAAACAATTTTAATAATATCAATTACATTAAATCAAGGGGCTTTATCACATGGGACTAGAGGGAATTTGCTACTCATAACTGTAAATTAATTGGGAATTGCTTCCCCAAAAGCAGCTGTGCTTGCAGCTATGGAGCTCCTCCCCTCTGCTAGCCTCTGCTGCTGCAAGCACCAGAGCTGCAGAGAACAATGTCCGGTAACTGCGCACAAACATGGAGCAGTGGATTCTAGGGGCTGGACGGGTTCCAGCTCTTCTGAACTATCCACAGCAAAACTGCAGCACTCCACACAACAAAGCTTCCGCATATACAGCAGCCCGGCTAGAAGAGGGCCCTTTGCCGCTGACCTTTCAATGAACTTAATTACAATCAGCAAGAGAAAAATCGGAGGCCTTTCATACAACATAATGAGGTTTCTCTAATTTGTTTGCCATCATTGCCCAGCAAGGACCTTCTCCCCACAGACGGCTTTGCTGTGCAGAAATGAATCCAAGCAACCGCGTACAGGGAATGTCACAGATTAGGATGTGAGGTGCACGTATTCAAAGGAAGCAAGAATCCCGGCAGACAAATCCCTCTTGCACTCTGCTGCCACTTTGGAGGTTATAGTATGACTGGGCATTATGAATTCATCCCGTATCACATAGGAAACTACTCAGATTAGTGATGAGAATAAGCAGCGAAAGATTAGGCTATGACTGAACTTTGAGCGATTGGTAAGAAATTTTCAGACTCACAGAATCAACATTTCTTATCTTATGACATAAAGTTTTGAACTTAAGGGAGAGGGTAGCATTTTTTGTTGTTGTTGTTAATATCTATTGGCCTAACAGCCACATGATTTAAATGCATTTTAATGCAGAAGATAATGATTGGAAATTCTAAGATTCATAGACTGTATCTTTTCTGATCCTTTTAAAATCAAGTCCCACACACGTTTGCACACACACAATACTAGAGAACTTTGCGGCTGCAAATACAAATTCCATGTGTTTTCTCTTGTTTTTCTTTTGCAACTTGGCTACAGAAGGGAGTCACATTATCATTGTGAAGCTTATGTATTTAATGATAGATTAAAATAATTCAATGCAGAGGTGAATGCTTCTCCAGGTACCTAAGGTAGGAAATATTAAAGTATTTCAGGTTGCATATTTTGCAAGCCTAAGCACCATGCCACTGACCTTCTGTGCTGGTGAAATTTTCCCCTCTGAAGGAGATTCTTGGACACCTCTGTCCTAGGTCAGTGTTACTTGAACTATTTGTTATGAAGAACATTTTTTAAATATTCCAGTTCCTTAATACATTAAGACAACAAAAACAAACTGCCAGGGAAGTAGTGTTGAAAGATCATAAAACAAAATGCCAAATGAGCTTAACATTGTAATCATTATTAGATTCAAGAGACATTAACTTAATCAAATTGCTGTAGAAGTTTCTAAGGTTTTATTTAACTTAATTTTTTCACAAACAGGCACCCTTCCAAAGATTGTGCTTCGGGTGGCTCTGTCCTATGGTCCAAGAACAGTGTTGTTTAATATCTTCATCTTTCTTCTATTCTTTAGCCCAGTAATGATTGGCAAGCTTTTCCTGATGAGGTCCAGATAGTAAATATGTTTAGCTTTGAAGGCCATATGGTCTGTCAAAATGGCAGCACAAAACATCCACGGACAACATATCAATGAGTGAGCATGGCTGTGTTCCAGTAAAACTTTATTTACAAAAGCAGGTGACATGGCAGGTCTGGATGGTGGTTTGCTGTTCCCTACTTTAGGTAATTTGAGCTATATTTGTAGACATCTCGAATATTTCGCTTGAATTTCCAAACAGGATCATGGAATAAAATATTTTAAGCTACAATTGTACATTCTTTGTATAGTTAAATGTTTTTTAGTGTCTACAACATGGGATTTTGAAGTACTTCCACTTTATGGAATGATTAAATCTAACTAACTCACACATGACTTCACATAGTAATCATTTTTTGGTGAGACTATATACTAGCCATCCCCTTTACATTTTTCAAGATATAAAATATTTTCATGGTCTGTAATACAGATAATTCTTTCCCACCTTTTGGAAATGCAGCAATATGTTAAGGACTGAAATAATTTGGGGAAAACCACTAGGTCAGGATTACTGATCAACTGGCAGAGAAAGAACCTGAAAGCAGAGTCTGTGTAAATATAGCCTTGCATTTCTGAGACAGCTGGGAATTTTCAGTGTTTGTTAGAGATCTCTGATTTCCCCGGCAAACTCAGCTCAAATGTCATGACCTCCTTCATTCTGGGAACATTCTTCACAATGCTTCTAAGGGGAGCAGTCTGTGTGGGAGGCAGCATGGCCCCCGGGAGCCCTTCCTGTTCTGGTCAGAAAGTGTCAGCCATCACCTCCCCCAGGAAACCTTACCATTTATCAAATCAAACAGAATTGTCTGTTCAGGTTTCCCTTTATCCTCACAGGCAGTGAGCTCTCCAGAGAAGATTAAGGTCTCTCAAAAGGCTCTTTGTTATTCCCAATGCCCAACATAGAACAGGAAACACATACGTGTGTGATACCTTTATGTCTCAGACTGTAAAATGTAAAGAGAAAGACCTGAACTGAATTCCCCCAGGATCGTTGTAATGTACAACTGAGATTATCTGCACAGGAGTGTTTGTAATCTATGAATAACTATGCAAATAAATTTTTACTACAGTAGTACTTATGGGAAGTAGATGGGTCCAGGTGAAATTAAAAGGAAGATAAAATAATGTACACTGGACAAATTGTGGTGTTAACTATATAAGTCCCATGGAGGCCAAATTATAGGACCAAGTCACCTGAGAGGCCCCAAGATAAGCACAGCCAGATGCATCAGAGACTGACAGAGAGAAGCGTGATTTCATTGGAGGAGGTAGAAACGAGCCAGCTCGTAGATGTGCAAAGGACAGACTCTGGAGTTATGCAGAACTGGATCAGAATCTGGGATCATAGCTTTGCCAGTTTTATGACAGTCAGTAAGTCACTTAAACTCTGTGAGCCAGAATTTGTAGTATTGAGTAAAATAGCAGGAATCAATAAATTTCGGTTATTTAGTTAGTGGTGGAATAGCATCAATATAGCCAATTACCCTCCCCTAACACTGAAGGTTGAATTAGTACCAGTAAGTGTTAATAGTAAAAGAAGTGCATATAGTTTTGATAAAATGGGGTGCAGTAAACGCACAGCTGAATAGAGTAATACCATGGACTAAAGCATGGGACTGGGGAAACCTGGAGGATAGAGAATGAACTCCGAGGTACTGAAGCCGGTTACAGCTGGGACCTTTGCTGTGCTCCTCTCAGTCACAGAATGCACACTGCTGCTTGCTTGGTACCATGTGCTTCTTTTCTACTGTGTTTGCCACCACTATTTTCCACCATGAATAGATTGACATCTGCCTCAGCCAAGGACTTACTGCATTTCATGCCACAGAACATGAAGAAGTCTGCAACAGCATTTGTGTCTCCCTGACTCAGACAATGGTATGTTGGTGAGGGAAGAAAGGCTTGATCCCCACAGTCTGGCCAAAGCAGTCTTCGGCACTGAGCACATGCCCCATGAAGGTGAAGGTTTTCCTCTAAGTGGTTGAACACTCCACAGGCCGTATGTAGACTAGAACCTGACTCTCAATACATACATTTTTCATGAATTAATCAATGAATAAATCATGGGCATATACTCCGTGCTCTCTGCAAAGGTTCAGTAATTGCTAAGGAATGTGTACATGTATCACCGGAATAGGCTTCCATTTGTTAGTTCAGCTCTGATACCTTCTCATTTTCATCTGTACACCTTTGTATGACTTTCCAAGGAAGAATTTTGGTACGCACTTTCCTGCTGCAGTATATTTAATAGCTCCTTCCATTTTTCATTCACTCTAAGCCATATTTCAATATTTAAGGAAAGCTCCAAGTTTTCCTCCATTTTCTCTTGGATTCTCTGGCTTAATAGCACATTTAATGGTTCTTCAAAATCCACTCATCACTTCCTTAATTAAAACATAATCTCTGCTTAGGTGAGTCTACCCGCTCTCATCGTGGGTATCTGTGTGACTGAAATGTCCTCCATGTCTCAATTTCTGTTCACAATCACCTCCTCTATACATCTTCCCTCGACCCTACCATTAAGAGATTTTCCACGTGTTTTCTTCCGTAGTTTGTCTCCCTCCTAAAGAATATGTCTTACTTTACTTACTATTTGTTACGGTTGAATGCCCTGCATTTGCCCAGGAGCATTGTAAATACACTGGCCTGGCCTGAGTCACTCTGAATCTTCCTAATGTCCCACTCTGAGTGAGAAGAAACAGATGATGTAAATTGTGATGAGTTACTATACTTCACATAACAAACTCTCTAGTTCTTTCTTACTGCCCACCACAAAACACCCACTGATGACCCAGGTTTTACCTACTCTTATAAATGTCCTGAATTGGAATGGATTCATCTAACTAGTAGCATTGAAGCTCTATTGTCTCCTCCTTTGAATCCACCAAGGACTCTGGTCTATTAGTCTCTGGAAAGATGTAAAGATTTGGTAAAAGTTTTGTGTCCTTGTTTGAATTTGCCAAAACCCACCCATTTCCAGATGAATATTCCATGACCACTTGTTTCTTCTTCACAGTTTCCTGACTCCATTTCTGAAACAGGAATCCAACCAGTTGGGATTTTTTAATGACTATTTGAGACTTATCTCTATGCAGGCCTATCCATTTCTAGGACAGAGTGTCCTGAAGTCCTGTGATAAATCTTTGATGTTGGTGTTCTGTCTCCCAGAGGATGAACAGATAGGGGTGACGCAGCTTGACAAAGCTACAGGAATTGCGAATGAACACATCATTACTGATTGCCCTTTAGAGGCCATGGAGTCCTTGGAGGTCTGTGGTTAGGTCTCACGTTTGTAGTTCCTGGGCCTAAGCCAGTTCACCTCTTACCTAATATCTGGTAAAACAGAATACTCATGAAACAAATCTTACAAAATAGCACACAAATTCTCAGGGTCTTCAGAATCCCTTCTGGAACTTTTGGGATTTCTTGATAAGTGGTTTAAGAGATAATAAGTGAGATACAGCCATAAAAATCTGTCAGTTTCTCTCATTTTACCTATTAGAATAGACTATTTTGGATACTCAACTCATTCAGTTGTATATATATTTATTGCTATTAATTTTACTCATTTATTACTCCTAAATGGGTATATCACTAACAGGTTACTTCTACATTTGTTTAAATTAGTGATTTTGTCACCAAACTAGGAACTTCTACTTTTAGAAGCTGAGGTTTACAATTAAGATGGAAGGGGCATTTCAGAGTCTGAGAGTGGAACCCTGAGGAGGAGTGCCGGCTAACAATTCTGTCTTTCTGAGAAGCGTGATGTCTAGAAGAAATAAAAAGAACAAGGCTGGGATGAAGTTGTGAAGAGAACAGATGGGCTGTCGTTGTGCCTTCCAGAGACATGGGCAGAAAGAGATGCAAAACAGTTCCTGTTCCCTTTCCCCTCCAAACAGAGAACCTGTGCGCCAGACTGGCGTGGCTTAGCAGACGGGAGGTGTAGGGAAAATGGGGCTGGCAGAACCTTCCTCAGAAGCAAAGAAGCCTGTGAACCTGGTTCCATCTGAAACCAGAGTCTGGCCTCTGCCCTGAATCTTACCACACAGAAAGCAAAACTTGTCAGGAAAGGGAAGCTGCTTAGAGTCTGCAAGACTTGTTCACAGCATGTCCCATTCACAAAATTACAGTACCTCTGATTTAGAGAGATGGATTTGTTTGAACACTTTTGTTTTAGTCAATGCTTTGTTCTTTTTGATTCCTGGGAGTTTCTGTGATTCTATATACTCCTGTGTCTAAAATAGATCTCAAGACTAACACTAACAGTATCATCTCTGCAAATTCTTGCATAGGACCTGATACACTAGCTCAGAAACTCTGGGCGTCACCAGCACTGTGCCTATGCTTTGGCAAGCTTTCCAGGTGATGGAATGCAGGCTGAAGGTTAAGAAGCACCTTGTCCAAGTTTAGAGGGAGTGGGGATGATTTAAAATCCTGGATCACTATTTAGTGGTACTGTAACTTTGAGCAGAATATGCACACTCAGTAAAGCCTACTGCTCATGACTAGGGTGAGAACCAAATGAAATAATGCACATGGAAATGCTTAAATGAAAGAAAGTACAAACATGCTAGACATCTATTTATGAGAGAGAGAGAGAGAGAGAGAGAGAGAGAGAAAGAGACAGAGACAGAGACAGAGACAGAGAGAATGGGCATGCACGAGAGAGACCAGAGGAATCAAACTAAATGAAATAATGCACACACAAATGCTTTAACAATAGAAAGTACAAACACTCTGGGCAGCTATTTATGAGAGAGAGAGAGAAAGAGAGAGCAGAGAAGAGAAGAGCAGAGAAGAGCAGAGAAGAGAAGAAGAGCAATCACACCACCATGGTTTTTTAGAAAAGAAACACAGTCCACCGTGTGATAGTCCCTTGTGTTCCTCCATGTTTCCCAGCCACCCTCACAGTTGGCAGTTGACACCTGGTGAGGTGTTCTAGGAAAGAGCCTATGAATGGAAGTGATGAGTGTCTCCACCAGCCAGAAACAATTTGAATCAGGGTAATGAGAACCTCCAGCCAGTTAGAACCTCCATCTTTCTGTTCCTTTGCCACGAAGCATACTTCTGTGCTACTCGATTCTGTGAGCCAGAAATAAATCTTTGTTGTGTTCAGTTCCTGAGATTTCAAGAGTGATATGTTTTGGCAGTTGGCATAAATTATGTGGGTCAGAAATGTAGATGGGAAAGCAATGAGAAAGAATGTGAGCTTGACAATGATGTCGGGCAGAAGGAGAAGGTGATTTGAAGGAAGAGAATGACACCATGTCTTGAGGCTAGGGAACAGATACAGATACTAAGCCATACCTTTATCTCCACAAATCCTGGACAGAGGACAGATATCCTTGGAGGATTTAAACCCAAAGGATGGTGGGCAATATTCTGGTACATTATTGTCCAATCAGTGCTGTGGATGTGCCAATCCACAGAGAGATATTCTCATTCTTTGGTTGTAGAAGGAGAATAGGGCACAGGGCAGTGATGTGTTTTGAAGTGTTTGTCTTCCATGCTTAAATTCCTATAATTTCTCTCCTGATGTTGCAGTGAAATCAAAGTGTCCTTTCTAACACTTGGATGTGCACCCACTTGTAAAGTTTGTCTCCTACCCTTAGTCGAAACTAAATTGTTCTGATTTTTACAGACTACATTACGATATATATATATATTTTTTGATATCTTTAACTTTAGGAAAACTCTGATTTTCTAGTATTGGGTAGATTGTTCTTCTGATGTGATCCCTCAAAGCAGATATTTAATGGGGTTCTGGTGAGGATGGCAAACAGAATTACATCTTTCTGTGCATCTATGAGGAGAAAATTTAGGTCGATTAGAAAAGATATTTCTTTTCAAAATCTCATGATGAATACTTTTTATTACAACAACAGAGAATGTAGATAACATTATCTTGGACATAGGAAGTAAAAAATAAACCTTTATAGCTTGAAGTATCCAAACTGAAGAGACTCCCTCTGAATTCAAGAAAGAAATATAATTTAATTTTAATTTCTGTATTAAAATGTATAGAAAGCCTGGAAAACTTCAGATGAAAATGCTGATAACTGTTTCCTGAGATTCATAGTGAGATGACCCAAATTAAGAGGGCCTGGATGATTTTGATAAATCCCAGAGATGAGAAATTAGATACTATCTTCAGTCAAGGGAGTGTTCAGCATAAATCCCAACACGAAGGACTCCTTATGGAGTTAAGGGACGATGGAAAGCCCTTAAATCTTAGGACCCCTGGGTAGTATGCATATGATAAATAGCTTTAATCTTGGGAATTCACATAGATAGTAAAGGACTGAATCTGTGAGCTCATGCTTCTGTATCAAAAGACCACAGCATCTGAGAATGAGAGCATCTCTGAAGAACTACACAGATTCCTCACAGACTGCTGGCTTAGCTTTGAAAGTCACACCATAATACAAAACATTGTATGTGATAAATTAGCTATGATTAACAAGAGGTGGCAGTAATTTGGAGCTAATAAGCATTTGCAAGGATATAGCAGACATTTGGCAAGCAAGGCATTGGGTTTATGACAGATTAACAAACAAAAGAGTTAGCAAATGATTAATACATGTATATATACATATACATTTATATTTATATTCATTGGTACACATTACATGGGACAGGCACACATTTCTGCCAGAATTTGTGGAGCAGGTCATAAACATAGACTCCTGTTAAAATGCTTATCACACTTGGTTGTCATTTGCTTTGTTTATTTAACCTTTTAGAAATTGAAGTTTTAAGAACACAGGGCAATTACCTGCTGAAATCGTGGCTTATGCGCTCCAGCCCCATTCTAACTTCTCCTTAACTAACGATAGTATTCTTTCACAAGTTTATCACTTGTCCCTGGTTATACTTTGAAGAATATCTGTATAACTCTGTGCTCTTGTTCTGTACATATGTGTATTTTAATTGCATAATTGATGTTTACTTTAATAAACAATGCTATGCTTGAAGTATTAACTATATTTCTTCTTATGTATATAAATGAGAATGAAGGTTTCAGTTTTTTCACATTCTTATCTATACATGGGTTGGAACTGTTCAGCTTTGAAAAAGTGATGAATGTGAAATTGATTGTTATATTATCTACTTTTCTTTCCTTTTTATATCTTAATCACATATTTATCATTATTGTCACCATTGTTGCTTTCCCCTTTTATAAATTTGGATCTTTTCAGATTCCTTATTAGTTCCTTGGTTACCCCAGAGACCAAAACCCGTGTTTTGCTAGTCTTCATCTGTTCGAAAACGTGTTTATTATTACATAGATTTTCAAACATATTTGACTTAGATATGGAATTTTAGATTAGCAACCACCTCTGTTTAGAAAAAAAATGGTTTGTTCAGATGTCATCTGAAAATCTTACTATTATAAGTTGGAAAGTGATTTATTTTGCAAATGTTATTGGTTTGGGACTTCTGTCCCATTTTTATGAAGACCTGAAAGTTTTAGTTCATTTGTATATTGGTGTGATTTTCTTTGCATTTATTCTGCTTTGATTTTATACAACTTTATGAAACTTCATAAAATTATAGACTGATTTCTTTATTAATTCTCCACCCAATGTTCTTTCAAGCATTCCCTCTTTCTAATCTTTTTCTCTTAGTTTCTGTAATTCTAATTTGAGACTCTAATTGAATAGACCCTTTTAAAAATTGTCAACCATTTCTTACAAGATTTTATATATTTTGCCTTTTTGTCCTTCCTGCTTCATTCTGAATTATTTTTACTGGCTTAATTTCCACATTACTAGTCCTCTCTCTTGTTGTGTCTAAATCACTACCGAATCAGTGTGCTCAGTTCTTAGTTTTGTTCACTGTGTTTTTCAGTTTTATAATTTTCACTTGATTTAAATTTTTCCCTTAGATTTAATCTATGATGTAACACTCTGCTTTTCAGTTAATTTAATTTACCAGATAATAAATATACTACACTTAATTACAGAACATATATCTGTTAAGTATTATTTTGGAATAATTATAGGTCTGTTTCTACTAATTTTTTATACCACTGGTTTTGGCCATGTGGTTTTGTCTTGTAATATACCCAGTCATTTTAATTGAATGGTGAATATTTTAAAAGAAACAATTTGGGTGATCTGGATGCTATTAACTTTCATGAAAAGAGGCTCACTTCTTTTCTATTAGGCCATTATAACAAGTGCCTATTCAGATGAATTCATAGAGTGAGTTGATCTGAAGCTGGTTCTACTTCAGATTCCTTGCCTCTTCTAGAGCATATCCTTCCAGGAATTGCAACTAGGATTTTCTGGCTTTGACTGGAACTCCTGGGTCCTGAAATTTAGCCTTCATTTTCTGACTCCAAAGACTGCCAGTGTTCAGTTGCACTACTCAGGGACTCTTTTCTTTTTGCATATTAGTCTTTTGAGGTGTGCAATTTCATAATTTAGAAAATACTTGTGCATATGATGTAATGATATCCCTGTGCTTTCTCACTGAGATATTCACACCTCAAGTATTTGAGTTTTATTTCTATTAGTGTGTTCACTTTGACTTTTCATATTAATTCAGTGAAAATTCCATTTCTACTCACCCAAAAAGGAGAACTACAGGCTAATCTCCTTAATGAACATACATGAAAAATCCTTAGTAAAGTACTAGCAAACAGAATGCAGCAAATCATCAAGAAGACTATACACCATGACCAAGTGGGATTCAGCCCAGGATGCTGGGATGGTTCAGCATAAGCAGATCAAGAAATGTAATATATCATATCAACAGAGCCAAATGCAAAAAACAAGATCATTGAAATAGATGCATAGAAAGCTTTTGACAAGGTCCAACACTCACCCATGATAAAATCCTACAGGAAATAGCAATAGATGGACTTTACTTCAATCTGATAAGAGCTTTCTTTGACAAACCAACAGCTAATTCTATATTAATTTGACAAAAACTGAAAGCTTTCACTCTAAAATCAGAAACAAGACAAGGATGTCCACTGTCACCACACTTACGCAATACACTTCTGGAAACATTAGCCAGAGCAGTTAGACAAGAGAGAGAAATAAAAGGAATAAGGATAGGAAAGGAAGAAGTGAAATTATCATTATTTGCAGATGACACGATACTCTACATAGAAGACTACAAAAGCTCCACCAAAAAACTCCTTGAATTAATAAGCAAATTCAGTAGCATAGCTAGATACAAAGTCACTACTCAAAAATTAATGGCATTCCTGTAAAACTCACTGAGAGAAAAATTGGGGAAATCACAATTTCACAATAGCATCCAATAAAATGAAACACTTAGGACTCAATATAACAAAGGAAGTAAAATATCTATACATTGAAGATTACAATATTCTAATAAAAGAGATTGAAGATTTCAGAAAATGGAAAGATATTCCTTACTCATGGATAGGAGGAACCAACACTGTGAAAATGGTCATACTCCCAAAAATGTTATAAAGATTTAATGAAATACCAATCAAAATACCATTACCATAACACACAGTTGTAGAGAAAACACCCTAAAATTTAACTGGAACCAGAAGAGACCTAGAATAACAAAAGCAATCCTGGGCAACAAAGGCGAGGCAGGAGGAATCACAGTTCCTGACTGGAAATTATACTACAAAGCTACTGTGATAAAATCAGCATGATACTGCAAGAATAAAAAACAGACTTGAGGATGAAAGAAACAGGTTAGAAGTTGCAAACACAATTATAAACACAATCAGTCACCTTTGCTTTGACAACACAAGCATATTCAAAGAGAAAGATAGCCTTCTTAATAAATGGTGCTGGATAAACTGGGTCTCTACATGCTAAAGACTAAAACTAGATCCATGTCTATCACCATGCACTAAACAAAAGTCAAAATGGATTAAAGAGCTAAATATTAAAACAGAAACACTGTATGTACTGAAAGAGAAAGTAGGTAGAAATCTTAAAGACATAGGGTAGGCATAGAGTTCATGAATAAAAGCCTAACTATAAGGGAATTATTTCAAAGAAATGACAACTGGGATCTCATTTTCTTAAAAAATTTTTGCACATCCAAAGAAATCACCAATACAGTGAAAAGAAAACCCACAAATCAGGAAAAAAAATTAGCCAGCTGTCCTTCAGACAAAGGACTTTTTTTCTACAACATATAAAGATTTTTTAAAAAAAAATTCAGTCCCCCAAAATTCAAACACCCAATCTGAAAATGGACTTCTGAGATGAATACACATTTATCAGATGAAAAAATACAAATGGCAAATAAATATATGGAAAAAAGGTTCATCATCATTGGTCATTTGAGAAATGTAAATTAAAACAACACTAAGATTTCATCTCACCTTAGAAAGAAGGGTGAGAAATCAATAAGAAATCAAGAAATCAATAACAAATGCTGGAGGAGCTGTGGGGAAAAAGGAACCCTTCTCCACTGTTGGTGGGAGTGTAGATTGGCACAAGCGTTGTAGAAATCAGTGTGAAGATTCCTCAGAAAATTAGGATTAGAGGTCCTGCTTAACCTAGACATTCTCCTTCTGGATATTTTCCCAGAAGAAATGAAAACTTCACACCACAGCAATGAAAGTACACCCATGTTTATAGCAGCACACTTTGTAATAGCTACATCTTGGAAACAATCCAAATGCCCATCAAATGAGGAATAGATAAACAAGAGGTGCTATTTTTTATTTATTTTTTGGTACCAGGAATTGAAATCAGGGCCTTGTGCTTGCCAGGCAGGTGCTGTCCCACTGAGCTATATCCCTGGCAGATGTGGTATTTTTATACAATGGAGTACTACTCAGCTATAAAGATAAACTTGAGGCTTTTATAGGTAAATGGTTGCAACTAGAGACCATACTCATAAGTGAAATAAATCAGACTTACATGTGTAAACATCATATTGTTTCCCTAGTGTAAGAAACTAAAAGAGTAAATAAGATCCAAAGATGTAATAGATGTAGTGAAAGGGACAGAAACTGCTCAAAAGGGAAGAATAACTGGCATGTGGGAAAAGAGAAAAGAAGGAAGGGAAGAAGAAAGATATGTATGTCTATATAAGATAGCTCAGATAATTATACTGCTAATTTCTATTTATTGAAAGGAACAATTAGTGCTTATAGTGTTCAATCAATTTTGCATGCCTGATAATCTGAGCAACTATTTCAAAGATAACAGTATGCAATAAAATAACCATTGTTAATTTCCTATCATCTTGTTTTGAAATTCTGTATGGGTTTTGTTGTTTTTTTCTCTCTTTACAAAAAAAAGGAGAAACAAAATTCCAATTCTATCCTGGCTTGCTGTGTGTGTGTGTGTGTGTGTGTGTTTTTTACAAGTCCCATATCCCCTTCCTGAACTCTTTCAGATTCTTAGCCTCTTAGCTAATACGCGGAACCCACACAGCTCCCAGGTCAGAAGATAGAAATAGAATATTCGTTCACTTTTTTAATCTGTGGCTTCTCTTAGATCCTGTTTCCTTCCATCTAGGATGCCTTGAAAACTCTTCAATGCTTTCAAACAAATTTATTTTTTAATTTTTCCTACTCATCCTTGATGACAGCATTATTCAGCTGCAGATCACCTTTCTCCTACCTTACCTGGAGGAGGTTTCCTTTCCTTGAAGTTCTGCAATCCTTTGTTGACCAGTGAATAAGTTTGGACATCAAGTTATATGTGTCTGTGACAGTCAAGTGATATCACCATCTCATAATAGGTGTTCTTATAGTTTTCATTTTACATTATCCTCTGTAATTATTAATTTTCAAAATTCTTCTTTTATAGTTACATGTTCAGTAAGAATTTCAGAATTAATCCTAAACCATACTTCTCTGCCCACCTTGTTCCAGTGAACAGGAATTATTTCCATTTCTATTAGGGAACTCTATTCTTTTCTGAGGTTTTTCTTCCTTTTTTTCTATTAAAGAAATTCTCTGCTACCCTGAAAGCCTCCTGCAGGTAACCTCCTACATTCTTTATTAACTTCACTGTTACACCTTTCCTGTTTGGCAAGGATTTAGGTCACAAGGAGTAGCTCTGAAAACAATGAGGCTTACCGCTTGGTTTCTAATACCATATTCTTATAAAAGAAACTAAGATTTTTGAAATGTTTGGTTCTGTGACTGAGACAAGAAATAAACACAATGAACTTGGAGTATCTTACTGTGCTAGAAAATAAGGGAGTATTAAAAAATAAAATATCATGACAGTGTGTCAAATGAGCCCAAGGTGAGAATTTTCCAATGGCCAGAGCTTGGGAAGTTTGAGTAAAAATTAAAACAATATTGGATTGTAACTGTTATGGTAGATACATTGTGTCAACTTGGGGAATCTAGAGGTTTAACTAAGTGACTCAGGAGGAAGCTGGGGTGCTTATTTTGCAAACATCCTGAGCCTGTGGAAGAGGAGGGCGTGGAGATGGTGTGAGAGGTTCACGACCCCTGGGTGGGGGTAGGCTGTTTACAATGTAGGGGAGAAAAGGAGGCTGCTTGCAGCCATTCTCCCCTTTTGCTGGTTGCTTTTGCTGTGCTCTGTTGCCATGAACGCTTGCCCTCTGCCATGTGCCACTCTGCCTCAGAACCAACCAAGTATGGACTGAAACCTCCACAAACTGTAGGCTAAATAAACCTTTCCTTCCTTCATTTTGGGCGTTGGGTATTTTGTCTCAGCAACGAGAGAAAAGTAACCAAAACAATAACCCAAAGTAAAAAATAGTTATTCACTATTTCATAGCTGATATAAAATTGTTAGAAAATTAATTGAGATGAATAGACAAGTCTTTTACATGCGGGGTAATGCCTAGTAATCAATATATATAGTCTTCAATGAGAGGGAATGTAACACCTCACACCTTAAATGCCAGTTGCTCTCAGTGACTTCTATCCAAAAAGTACAGTGTGGAAAGTAGAGATGGGGGAGAGTAACTTTACCTTGAAGAAAAATGATAAACACTACTTCAGCCAGGTAATAAAGGTTAACATCAGCAATGATAAATCATAGTTACAGCACAGGCCATAATATGTTGTGAATAACACTTCACATTTTTGCCCTCCTCCAAAAAACATTACCCTGGTGTAACCATGAGAGCATCAGATAAAATCCAACTGAGGAACTCTGACAAAACGCGAGCCATGCTCCCGAAGCTGCCA
The DNA here is from genome assembly GCA_004027595.1 of Dinomys branickii. Lineage (NCBI taxonomy): Eukaryota > Metazoa > Chordata > Mammalia > Rodentia > Dinomyidae > Dinomys > Dinomys branickii. The sequence goes on from PVLD010008360.1 coordinate 27,752, forward strand.
GGATTTTCAAAATCAAAGAGAACCTGAGATTCTTAGAAATCGCCAGAGATATGGCAGCTAATAATATGATATCCTGGAGCACACCAGACGAGCTTTTAAACTGAAAAGGACATTTGTAAAAATCTAAGGGAACATAATTAAAATATAGATATTAGTTAACAGTAACTCTTAAGGCTGGGGTATTCATTGGGATAAAGGTCCCACACTTCTTTAGGACGTTCATAAGAGGAGAACTTGAGCATGTGATGTAAGAGAGACTTCTGAACCAACTTAAAAATGTTTCTATAAATGTGAAACTTTGACAACTAGAAGGATACTGAAAAATAAAACACTGCACCTGGGAATCAGATTATGTATATTTAATTCCTGAATTTTGTCATTGTTTATATGTTTGACTTGTATTAGGTTACAAGACTTTACTTACTTTAATTAAAAAATTGAAGATAATGATTGTATATATTAATTTCAAGAATATTAGTTGCTTAAATGGAAAACCTTCCTAATTTCAGCTATGTAGTGTTCTCTCTCTTTCTCTCGCTCTCTCTGTCAGAAGTACCTCTAACTTGCTTACATGCAAGCGTTCCTGTTAGTAGTGTGCCCCCAAACCATATCAGTAAATGAGCTTGCCTCCATTTGTAGCACACTGTCTTCAAGTTGCGTCTCCCAAGGGAAGAACGAATAACACAGAGTAGTTGCTAAAAAATCTGTACACTGAGAAAGCCCTTTACACTAAAGATATGAGATGTTTTAAAAATAAACTCTGCAGGACACCTATCTTGTTTCTCAGCTGCACATGGATTTGTCTGAGAGGTTCTTGCTCGACCGACCATTGTTTCTTTTTTTTAAATTTTGTTTCAAAAAGAGTAGTAAATAAGAAAAAAAGCAAGGTGCAATAGCAGCACAGCAGCATCACAAACATAAATGAACAAAAATAAGAACATTTGAAGTGATACAGGGTTTCAAGACAAAATGATATGAATTAATAGTGGTTGTTATATTGTTATCTTTAACTCTGTTGCTCAGATTACTAGATGAAAGAATGGAAGATTATTGAAACCATTAAAGAGAATAAGAAAATAATTATCAGATAAAACAATAGAGACCATTGTTTCTTATGGGCCTATCGGTAGTGTTTGTGATACATCATGCTGTCCTTGAATTCCATGTAGCTTTTATATAAAATTTTCATGTAAAGTGATTTTAAGGGCTCTTGGATTATTTAACCGTTCAAATAGAAACTATTGATTTTGATCTATACAAAGGAGATTTTGTTATAGTTCAAAAAGTATCTGTAACATGCTGTCGCATGGTCAGAGCAAATACAAGCAAATCAGAAATTTTCTGTGTCCAAGAGATTTAAATAAATCACATTTGCCTTCTCACCTCAACAAACAAGTAACAAACAAAATACGTAAGGCAAAAGTTTTAAAGACAGTGAATATTAGAAAACTATTGATAGCAGTCCATGTAATATGGGGAACAGACTAATAAATGTTTCCAATGTTCCAGTTTATTGCCTTGAGAAAGCTTACAGGCTACATTACAGGGAGACAGAATCCGTGCAGAACCTGGTGGATCCCCTGAGGTAAGAAAAGCTACACGTCTGTGTACCCTACGGAAAGTGAAGTTCATAGAACGAAAGACCAAAGAGGAAGACGCTGGGCATAAAGGAATTCCTTTTGAGCACCTGGCAAATTGGCAGTTGTGAATTCATGAAAGAACACTAAGCAATGCAACACAAAAGATCATATAAGCATGCTGCTGGGGCTGGGGATATAGCTCAGTGGAATAAGCGCTTGCCTAGCGAGCGCAGGGTCCTGAGTTCGATCCCCAGTACCGCAAAAAAAAAAAAAAAAAAGCATATTGCAGCAAGCAGGTTCCTGGGCTTCCCACAGGGGCAGGAGGAGTCTGTTCTCAAGAGTGATTTCAGAAATAATAAATTTCTTAGAAGGGTCATACATACGTGGTACAGAATAAGTAGCCCTAGACTGATTAGCAAGTCTTAAAGGCAAGAAGCATAATGACCAAGCTGTTTCTAAGTAGCCAAAGCACAGGAATGCTTTCAGAAATAGAATAATACATAGCTCCAGGTGATATGGAACCACCTTGTTTGGCACTCAGTCAAACATTATCAAATATACAAAAGAGGAAAAGCACAATCCGCCATGAAGAGAATAATCAGTCAAATAAAACAAGTGTAAGAGTGATACCCACAATGGCTGGGGTGCCTCTCCGTGGGACAGCACTTGCCTGACATGCTTAAAGCCAGTGGTGTAATTCTGTTATGTGTGTGCTCTTTCTTACACACACACTCACAAAATGGTACAGATATACTGAGTGGACAAAAGCTTTAGAATTGCCTTTATGACTACGATTCAAATGTCTGGAAACAGGGCCAAGGATATAGCTCATTGGCACATGTGCCTGCCTGGCAAGTGCAAGGTCCTGAGTTCAATTCTCAGTACCAAAAAACAGACACAAATGTCTGGAAACATACATACTAGCTAGAGGAGAGCATAACATATTATACTTCTAGCATGAAAATTGCACTATTATTGATAGCAAGTATAGATTGGATTAAAGACAGATTATGCATTGCTGAAGATGAATAAAATTGAACACATAATAATAGGAATTATCCAAGAACAAATAAAGTTAATTTGAAAAATATGAAAGGCACCAATAAGCTATGACAAAGCTTTAAGTGGGTATATATGTATGTAAAATAATTGCATATAATTATTATCTCTGAAGAATAGGGGCAGAAAAATTGTATAAATATTGGCTGAAACTTCATACATTTGATGCAAATTATAAATCTATAGATCTAAGGAAGTCAATGAACTTCAGGGCCAAATACTATAAAGAAAACTGCACACAAATATAATATAATGAAATTAAAAAACAAAAAGTGATACACAGTCAATTTTAAAGGTACCCAGAAAAATGGGGAGATAGCATGTTACTTATATAAGAATGAAGATTAGGAAACAGTGTATTTCTTATTATAAAAAAATAAAGTGAGAGGTGAACAGTGTAGAAAAATATTTTCTTAATTAAGCTTATTGTTACACTTTTGGTATTCTAAATGATCACATTCATTTTAGGGAACTTGTACCTGTACATTTCATATCTTAGTTCTCTTTTTTCCTTCCCATTTCCCTCTTCTCCATTTAACCTCTCTTCCCTTCCTTATTTACAAAGCCTTGTTTTTATTTTACCCCTTTATTCTCACTTTTTCCTTTTCCCCTCCTCCCCATTCCTTTTCCTCTTGAACAATTCCCTATTTCATAATGTCTACTATATATTTTGCTTCTTATTTACACTTTCAGTTTCTTACACCAAAGAAGCAATGTAATATCTGTTCATGTGTGTCAGTATTCACCATAGTTACATGTAGTGAAAATATCATTATGAAATAAACTTGAAGTAAACTTCCTGTAAATAAAATGAAGAAAAATTTGGGGCTGGGGATATAGCTCAGTGGAATAAGCGCTTGCCTAGCAAGTGCAGGGTCCTGAGTTCAATCCCCAGTACCGCAAAAAAAAAAAAAAAAAAAAAAAAAAAAAAAAAAAAAAAAAAAAAAAAAAAAAAAAAGAAGAAAAATTCATCTTCAGCAGATGTGCAGGAGAAAAGTTAAAGATAACCGCTCAAGTGCAAGAAAATGACAACAAATGGAAATACGGATTTTCAGCAAGGGAGAAAGGTTGTTTGATAGGGACTTGGTAAAGAGTATTTCTCTGTGTGTTCAGGCATGTGTGTATTACCTCTTTAAAACATAAATGATCCTTTTCCAAAAAATAATAACAGTGTTGTGTGCATTTATAGCATGGGAATATGTAAAAGAAAATGCGCTAATGCCACCATAAAGCCCAGAAGGATAAAAGTGGAACTATAGCGCTGTAATATTCTGTTTTGTAAAGTAACATGTCAGTAAAAATAAACTAGAGTAAATTAATGACCTATACCTTAAACTGAATCAAGCACTAAGGTAGCAAAACCAATTATAGATTATAAGTCAGAAAATGATACTGAATAGAGTCATAAAAATACATTAAAACAAAAAAAGGCATAACAGAAAATAATGGAGAAAAATGAGGAGGCAAACTGAAACAAAATAAGGCAACAGACTTAAACCTAGGTGTATCAATTGTCACATTACATATAAGTGGTCTAAACACCCCAATAAAAGGCAAAAAAATGCCATTTTAATTGGAACAATGAGACTCATGTGCTTCAAACAAATAAAATATTTTAAATATATAGACACAAGTAAGCAAAAGAGAAAGGATATAAAAAAGCCTTAACAGTCACAGGAAGTGAAGTGATAGCACAAATATCTAAAAAAGGAAAACTAAGGGTAAATAGTATCACCTGGAATAAAGATCATTTCCTACTGAGAAAAGGGCTAATTCACACTCCACACAGAACCTTCTTCAGTGCTCCGGTGCCAAGTAACAGTGAAAAATTCATGCAGCTAAAACTGATGAAACTGCAAGAAGGAAGAGACAACACCAAATTATAGATGGAGAGTTTAACGTTCTTCTTTCCTTAACTGGTAGAAGAAACAGAATCAATGATATACAAGAATTAAATAACTGGCTTACACTGGCTTGAACTGGCTTACATAGCAACATAGCAACATTTCCAGAACACTCCTCCAACAGAATATGCCTTCTTCTCAGAGGCACATGAAACATTTGACAAGATAACTATATTCTAGATCATAAAAATACCTCAATAAATTTAAAGGAATTCAAGTTTCACACAGTATATTCTTATACACCAATGGAATTAGTTTAGAAATCAGTAACAGAAAGCTCTCTGGGAAATCCCATTCCTTTAAAACCATTTAAAGTACTTATAAATAATGTAAAGACCAAAGAAGAAGCAACAATTTAGAATGTATTTTGAACGTAATGAAAGATGAAAATACAACATGTCAAGAATTGTGAGATGCTACTGAAGAAATTCAGAAACTACAGCCCAAAATGCCTACATGAAAAGGACAGAAGTCTCCTGCATCAATGGGTTCAGCTTCTCCCAATGACCTTGCTAAAGAAAGAAGACAAAGAGAAACCGAAGGGAAACAGAATAAAAGAAACAACAGTATCAGAGTTGAATTCATTGAAAAAAAAGAGAGAAAGTGAGAAAAATTTTAAAAAATCACAAACATGTTCTTTAAGGTAAATTAATAGAACAAACTCTAGACAAGCAAATAAGAAAAAAGCAAGTACAACATCAGTACTAGAACGTCAGAGTTGGTGATACTATGTATATTACATATATTGTAAGGGCAACATGGGAGCATGTATGGAAGCAAATATAAATTGGTAATCTGACAACTTAAGTGTTAGGAACATTTGGGAACTGTGGCTCACGCCTATAACCCAGCTACTTGGGAGGTTGAGGTGAGAGGATGGCAAATTTGAGGCCAGCCTGGGAAACTTAGCAAGATGCTGTCTCAAAAGAAATTTCAAAAGCCCTAAGCATGTGCATCCATGGTACAGTGCTTGCCTACCATGCATGAAGATCAGGGGTCAATCCTCAGTATGAAAAACAAAAGGACATAAATTTCTTAAAAGACGCAAAGCATTAAAGCGCATTCCGGAATACAATAGATAATCTGAATAGGTTTATATCTGTTAAATAAATTGAATTTATATTTAAAACTTACTTGCAATAAAAGTTATAGGCACAGATGTTTTTACTTGTGAGCTCTAGCAAATAATTAAGGAAGAAATGAAATCTAAGCAAAGTAATATAGAAAGCTAGAGAAATGAGAATACTTCTCAGTGTGTAAGATCAGAATTAATTTTGATATCAAAACAAAATAAAAGCATAAGAACAACAAAAACTGTTAAGCATAACAGTCATCATGCATATAGATAAAAAATTAATATTTTGTCAAATCATACATAACAACTTATAGAAAATAGGACAGATCATGATTATTTTTAAGATTTATCTAAGGAAAATGCTATTGGTTTAGCACCTGAAGATCCATCAATTTAAGTCAACGTATTGACAAGCTAAAAAGAAACATATGATTATCTCAAATAGATGCAGAAAAACATATTTGTTCCCATTTTTAAAATCTCTGCAAATTAGGAATAGTTGGACAATTTCTTTACTCAGTAAATATAATTTATGAATAACCTTGAGACAAGTTCCTACTCATTGGTTACAGGATACATTTTCTCAAATGTCAAGAAAGGAAAGGTGCTTTTCTGTCACTTCTGTGTCTATTGCTCTAGCCACTCGAATACTGAAAGAAGATGAAATAAAAGTTGTTCATTTGGAAAGGAGAGAATCAAACTGTCTTTATTAGACAAAATCACCATCTACAAAAAATTCAGTTATATATAAAAACTTACTAGAACTTCCTAATATGTGGTCTTAGCAAGTTTGCAAGATGTGTAAGTAGCATGAAATGACTGAAAGTTAAAAGGTACCAATAAATAGCAAAGATGAAATACATGATGATGATTCTCATAAAAGACATGACTTTTGCATGAAAAGCATAAAAATCACTAAAAGAAATTAAAGAATATCTAAATAAATGGAGAGATACCATGTTCAAGAGAAGAAAGACACATAGTGTTAAAAGGTTAATTCCTCCAAATTTGATGCATAAATTCAATGAAACTATATCATAATCCCAGCACATTTTTGTAGATAATGATAAGCCGATTATAAAGTACACATGGAAATGTAAAAAGCTTAGAATATCCAAAACAACTTTGAAAAAGTTCAAAGTCAGAATTCAAGTCTTACTATAAAAGTAATCAAAATAGTACAACATTGGCATAAAGACAGACAAATAAATCAATAAAATATAATAGTGCATTCAGAAACAGATCCCTGGAGACAAAATCTACTTCCTTTTAGAAGAATACAAAACCATTATAGTGGGGAAAAAGGAATCTTTCAGAAAAGTGGTATTGGAACAATTGGAATGAAAACTTAGAATAAAATGCTAAAAATCAAAATTTAAAATTTCTGCCTTTTGTAAAATATTCTTAGATGAATAAAGAGGTATAACATAGATCGAGAGGAAGAATCCAATTTACCTAGTTGGCAAAAGACCTATAGATAATTTTCATAAAGAACCAGAAACCACTTTAATTTAAAAATAGCCAAATTATTTGAACAGGAATTTCCCAAAGGATATATATAGATGGCAAATGAACATATTCAACTGCGATGAAAGCATTGGTCACAAAGGAAATGCAACCTAAAACCACCATGAAAAATACCACTGTGGTTCTGTTTAAAGTAACTAAATTTGTAAAGTGGCTGACCATATCAAGTACTGATCAGGGTTGTTATGACATAATTTGAACCTCATACACTGGTGGTAGACATTCAAAGTGATGAAATACTTTGAAGAAGAGTTTGGCTCTTTCTTACTGCTATGGACAGAATATGTGTCTCCCAGATTCTTATGTTGAAGACTAATTCCCAGTGTAATGGTATTTGGAAATGATACCTTTGAGAAGCAATTACATTTTATGGGTAAAACCTTCATGATTGAGGTCCTACAAGAAAAGAACCTGAGAAAGTTTCTTCTTGTTACTTGGTCTGTGCCATGGGATACTAAGGCCGCCTGCAATCCAGGAAGTGTGTCCTTACCAGACACAGGACTGCTCACAACCTGTTGAGACTTTCTAAGCTCTACTACAATGAGAAATATGCCTGTTTTGACACTTCCCAATGGGTATTATATTCACTAGAGCAGCTCAAAGACACATACAAAGTGAATTATTCAACTATTAGGATCCAGCAATTCTGTGAGTAGGTAAGTCTCCATGGGAAAAAAATATTACCTCATAAAAAGACTTTCTCATAGCTACTAACCTGCCTACAACGCCCCCAACCATAATTGCATACATAATTGGATACTATAATTAGATAATGTATAACTATAGTATTCCACACACAAGAAGTAAGAAGTCTGTTTTCCCTCCCTCGGTGAAGGCCTACATTTCAAAATCCCCTCAGATGAACAGGTATTAAAATGGTACCCACCGCTCTGGAATTCTGTGGTTCTCAATGCCTGTTACTCTTGGTATGAGGAGATGGAAAGTTGTAAGGAGAGCTGGACTTACATGAGAAATTTGAGAAGATAATGGAACACTTTAGATAAAGACAGGGTTTTCAGAAACAGCCCTTCCTCACTTAACTGATCTAGGACAAGGCTACTGGTATTTGGCCCTAGCATGTAGGGAAAGTGCAAAAACTGTACATCTGCATATTATTTACTGTCAGTGGGAACTTACCAACTCCCTGTGCAGAGTAACACTACAGAAGGGTTTGTTTACTTCTGCTACAAACCTACGACAGTCAGGAAAAAAGCCAGCAGGAAGATAATATTTTCAAATCTGGCTTCTCATTATTCACAAGAAGAAAAAAGTCATTTTTCACATCTGGGGAGAAAACTCTTGTCATTTTCCCAAAATAAAACAGTATTTCTGTGACTAGTAAGACTCAAAAGATGGAATATTTGATAAACTTACATGAATCCCCCATAAGCAAATGGTCTGGTGTAGACACTATCTGGCAATAGGCAGATATTATGTTTAAACAAGAACAGTGACCGTATGGCCAAGGGACTTAGCAGGCCCACTGTGTTTTCAGCTGTGTAGATTACAGCTGTATTGGGCTTACTTCTGCAGAATCCTATTACCACAAGGCACTGAGCCTACTTGTGCAAATCTTTAGGTTGAAATGATGTAAACCACGCAGCTCACACTATCAGCTGGGCCCTTGGGATTTTGTTCTCCCTTCTGGAAACTCTGGAGCTCCTCTGTGGAGAGGCCTTGGCAGCACATCCTGTCCTGCTGGAGTAGCTGATGATGAAAGGATTTGTCTTGAAGCTCTGCGACCATGGGAAAATATATGGTTCTACTAAGTGTGTATATTTATTGGAAGGAGCTTTGGAAACAGTATGAAGTTACAAAAGAGATGAGGTTTCTCACTGACCCATTTCTAGTGCAGCTGCTACTGTTTAGTAAATATCCTTCCAGAGCCTCATGCAGTCATAGGTAGGGCTGTGTGTAGTGACTCAGTCTGGAGGTGTGATGCTGGGATTAAGGGTATCATTCTAGAATCGATTCATGGTGCCACACCTTGGGTGTCAGTGCAGCCCACACTAAGGGAGGGCGGCCTAGGTAAGATACAGTGGACAGAAAGAGGGCTGCTGTGGCTGAGGCTGATCGCTTGCTGCTTCACTGCTTAGCTGTCTCCTGCCTATTGCCTTCTGCCCATCATGCACTGTTTCTGCTCTGCAATGCCCCTGTATCAGGCCACCCTTCCTTGGAACCAGCCAACTATGAAGTGAAACCTCTACAAAATGAGAGCTACAATAAGGCTTTCCTCCTTCCACTTGAGGTGTGGGGCTCCTTGTGTCAGCCGTGAAAAAAGTAGCTCAGTGTTTCAGAATTTGTCTCCCATTTTGCAGTTTAGTTATATTAATATATGTACCACAGATCTTATATTTTAGTAATTTAATAACATCGACACAAGTAAAATAAGATTCTATTGCTACTTTGTTACCTTTCTTATACTTTTATGGTGCATCTCCTGCAATGAAGGACAATGAAGTAACTGAGGGAGATTAGCTTGTTGAAGAGACTATACTTTCACTGTCTAAGGAAGTTGAAACCCAGACTTGCATCACCCCAAATTGTAGAATAGTTAAAAGGAAGCATATTTGGATACAACTAAAAAGAACTTAGATAGCTAGGATGACTAATCCAAATTAATCCAGAGCCCTAGATGCCAGAGTGAGAGTAGGGGCCACCTTCAAAGGGGCCAGGAAGAGCATTTTTTCCCACCTAGAAGAGTAAAGTTAATGACAGCTGACCATTTACAGTGAGGCTGCCTGACTTCACAGAGTTTAATGAAAACAACTCAATTCTCTAAATAATATTTTATAAATTTTGGACTCAGAAATATCTCTTAAATTTCTAGATGAGGTATTCCCAAAATTGTTATACAGATTTAATGCAACCCCAATCAAAATACCATTAGCGTACCTCACAGATGTAGAGAAAAGACCCTAAAATATATCTGGAACCAGAAGAGACCTAGAATAGCAAAGGCAATCCTGGGCAACAAAGGAAAGGCAGGAGGCATCACAATCCAAGATTTGAAATTATACTACAAAGCTACTGTGGCAAAATCAGCATGGTACTGGCAAAAAAACAGATTTAAAGATCAGTGGAACAGATATGAAGATGCAGCTACCACTGCAAATATATTCAGCCATCTCATCTTGACAATGGGGCCAAACATGTTCATCAGAAGAAATATAGCCTCTTTAATAAATGGTGCTGGATAAATTGGCTTTCTATATGCTGAAGACTAAAACTAGACCCATGTCTATCACCATGCACTAAACTAAAGTCAAAGGCAATCAAATTTTAAAATATTAAAACAAAAACACTAAATCTACTGGAAGAAAAAGTAGATAGAAGTCTTCAACACATAAGGATAGGCAGAGAGCTCATGGACAAAACCAAAACTTCAGGGGCAAGAATCTATAACTGGGATCTCATCTTATTAAAACATTTCTGCACATCAAAAGAAATCAGCAAGAGAGTGAAAAGAAAACCCAAAAATTGGAGAAAAATTAGCGAACTGTCCTTCAGGCAAAGGACTTCTTGCTAGAACATTTAAAGACTTTTAAAAAATCAGGTGTCTCAAATTCAATGACCCAATCCAAAAGTGGGCACACACTTTTGAAGTGTGAATACACACTTCTCAGATGAAGAAATACAAAGGGCAAATAAATATATGAAAAAATGTTCAACATCATTGGTTATTTGAGAAATTCAAATTAAAACAACACTGTCATCACATGTCATCACAGAAAGAATGGCTATCATCAAAAAATCAACCAATAACAAATGCTGGAGGGGCTGTTAGGAAAAAGGAACATTTTCCACTATTGGTGGGAGTGTAGACTCATGCAACAACTGTGGAAACCAGTGTGAAGATTCCTCAAAAAACTGGGATTAAAGGTCCTATTAGACCCAGCTATTCCCCTTCTGGGTATTTTCCCAGATAAATTGAAAACATCATACTCATATTTATAGTAGCACAATTAGTCATAGCTAAACCTTGGAAGCAACACAGATGCCCATCAACTAAGGAATGGATAAAAAAATCTATAGTATTTTTAGAAGTGTTGTATTACTCAGCTATAAAGAAAGATAAACTTGAGGCTTTTGTAGGTAAATGGATGCAACTAGAGACCATACTCATAAGTGAAATAAGTCAGACTTGCATGTGTAAGTATTATATTGTCACCCAATTGTAAGAAGCTGAAAGAATAAATAAGATCTAAAAGGTACAATAGACATTGTGAAAGGGAAAGAAACTGCTTGAAAAGGAAAGAATAATTGGGATGGGGAAAGGAGAAAAAAAGGATATATATATATATATATATATATATGTATGTATGTATCAGCTAAGATAATGGTACTACTAATTTGTATTAATATATTGAAAGGAGCAGTTAGTGTTCTCATTGTTTGATCAGTCTTCCATCCCTATATCTGATAATCTGAGCAACTACTTTGAAGATAACAATATGCAATATAATAACCATTGTTAATTTCCTATCACCTTGTCTTGAAATTCTGTATCATTTTTATTGTTTCTTGTTATTGTCTTTAACTATCTGTTATTGAATAAGAACAAACAGTTAATTATACCAACCAGGTACGAGGGGAAGAAGTCTGCCTTCCTGCTAATTCTGGTCCTGGGGAGATCGTCCAGGATTTTTAAATCAAGGAAGAAGTCTAACGTAGGCTCCTCTGGGTAAGAAGAGATACAGGGGTGTGGGGCAGACTTGTCAACAGAAGTGGTGGGAAGTGGTTAGGGTTTCCAGTGACTCCTGCAGGCATAGGACAAAAAGAGATGTAGTTTTGGGTGTCAGGAGCTGATAATTTTTATGGGCCATGGGTGCCAGTGCATTGGGGTTCTCTAGGAGCACTGGACCCTCCTTGTTCTACCCTTGGAAAGTGGAGGGAAAGGAGGAAGCCTGTGAACCCCATGCTCCCTAAATGAGGCAGCAGACAGGGAAGCCTAGGAAAGCTATCTCTGTTCAGAGGCCTGGGCTTGGACATAGAGGTGCCAGCCAATCCATTTCCGGTCATCTGCTCTTAGGTTCCAGGACATCAAGCAAGAACAGTGCATTCACCTTCTGTTTTTCTTGAATGCACTGACCCAGAGTTTGGGTTCCCTTGGCTCAAGGCTCAGGGCACTGCCCATGCAGGTACAGGGGGATCCTGCAGAGACTTGTAGGGTGCTTAGGGTGGTGGATCTGGACTTTGACCAGGCTGTGAATGCAACTGGAATCCTGGGCAGTGAACAGCCTGTGCTTCCTGCTGTAGCAGAGAAGCATCCTGAGAAAAATGAAGCAGGAAGTACTCACAAGGCCTGGAGGACCATCCTGCTGTTGTCTCTGGGCTGCAGATTGCTGCAGCCTTGCAGGACAAGTCTGGGTCTCAGAGACTCCCATCTCTGGACAGAGAGCTGCAGAGAGGCCTGGGGCTGTCCCGGCCCACGCAGGTGAGGGCCCAGGAGAGCGCTCTAGGGGGCAGCTTGCCCTTCCACTGAGAATCTCGTTCACAAGGAACAAGGACAGGATGCAGCCAGAAGCAAAGAACAGAGGAAGCCCTTGCACAGGGTTTGAGTGAGAGTTGGCTTTGGGAATAGTTATCGTGGAGAAAAGTGCATGGGACAATCTGGGATCATCATCTTTGGGTACCATGCTTGGGCTTGGCCTGTGACGCAGGGGAATGAGGACCTTACCAAACACCCCAAGGTATCTGGAAATTAACAGATGCTCCTGCCTATCTCCTCAGACCACTGCTGCTCAGATACACTTGGCTTTGGTGGCATAGGCTTAGCAACTTACTCTGTTCAGGTACCTGATCCATGACCTACTGCACTAAGGGTACCAGAGACATCAGGCAGCAGCAAACCAGAGGAGCAGGAAGAACGTCTGTAAGCATTTGTGATAGAAAAATGACATCTAACATCTAGTGCAGACACGCTTGCTTATCATACCTATACAAATACAGATACATACATTTGGTTCAAAATCATTCTTTGTAGGACAAACTTTAGAGAAATCTTAAAGGAATGAATTCAGGTTTATAAATTGTTCTTTTGATAGTCTGTGAAGTACCTTGCAGATGAAAAAACCCTCAGAATCATTCAGAAGATAGAAAATCTTAAATAAGTGCATGGGTGCTTATGCTTTAAAATGAATGTTAGGAAATCACAGTGGGCAATAAAAGTAATGTGGTGATCTGTGTGAAAATGGCATGCAGCCTAACCTCCTTACCAAGCCACCCTCCTCCACAAGATTCATTAGTCTCCATACCAGTTTTGCTGTTAAGAACCTTTATAGAAACAAATGCAATGTAATGGAAATGTACCTGCACCTTATTATACAAGTCTCCTAAATATAAATAATGCAGGAAGCCTGTTCTTTGCAAAAAGATGTTGTGTTAGGAAAAGAAAACTGTAAACAGATTTCTAGTGATAGGTATTGTATATATGTTCCAGATAGCATCAAGCTTTAATGGCTATGCGGGAGTACATTTGGGCACATACGCACACACACGTGCACACTGCACACCGCACACAAACACGGGACACGCGCACATATTCCTTTATCAGCTCTGGATTTGGGTTTGGTGTTGTTTTTCTCCTTTCTTTTCTCTTCCTCAGTGACTCTACAGAATCTGTAATGTGAGTATTCTTTGTTCATGATATTGTATACAAGGCTTTCCTGAAAATTAATAAGGCTTTTTCCAACTCACAGTCCGATTTGCATACTTCTCCCCGACCAGTTAGCTTTTAATTTTCCTCTGTACTTTTTATCTGCAGGCTATAGCTGAATGGCTCCCCCACCAAATCCCCAATCAGCCTTTCACACGGAGCCCATGTGATTCTGTTCTTCAATTCTGGACCTTGTATTTTAGACATTTACTGCTATAAGGTACTTATGATTATTTTATATTTCCTTTTCTTTAAAAGATAAAATATGTGTCAAATTAATTTGATAAGACATTGCTAAAGGGTTAACAGAAACGTAATTCTATAATGATAATTAGGATTATAACCAAGAGGTTTACGGTAATGTTAAAGTGCAACTAACTCTTTGAGATGTGATATTAATCTAAATCTAATTTAACAGCATATTGAATAGATAAATATTTGTCTCTTTTTCTCCCTATTAATGGCTTCTCTCTGAGAAGAACTCTGTGAAAGGAACACTTAGCAGCTTCCTCTTGGCCTAAGACAATTGAAGTTTTTGAGGCATGGACACATAGAGTTGGACCTGTTAAGCACAACTTTTAATAATATTCTTTCCCTGTCTCTGTCTCTCTCAGAGTAACTCTTGTTTCCAAGGAGGTTGTATTATATACTCTCAGTTGGCAGTGTTTTTAGGACCATTATGTATTAACTCAGGACTTTAAGGTTTGAATTAGTAGTCCCTTTAAATAATAAAAGTTACATCATTCTGCCGGAAAGGATATATTTTTGCATTCTTAGAAGTCTCATGGCTTTTTGTTTGCCCCAAGATTCTTTGCATTCCTTCCTCTCCTAAAATCTTATCTCCCACTTATAATTGCAAATAGATTATGAGATGGGCAAAGTGTACATACTTATCTTTATATCCAGAAGAATAAGAAAACTCAAACATTTTTACTTACTTAGATTAAAAATTGAGTTAGCACACAAGGGCAATTTTTTAGAAAGCCACAATCAAAAGTTTGAATTTCCTTAAAAGTCACATAGGGAAAAGAGTAAAATGTTTGTATTTTAAAACTTCTATCAAGTATATATTATTAGAGAAGAGCAGCAAAAGGGACAAAGATGACTTTGCAACAGGTCACACTCATGTGCTGACAGGCACAGGAAGGGCCTGTGCAAGCAGCCTGAGTAAAGGAGAGCCGACCTGTTCCCCACAGACTGCACGTGCGGAGTGCCCTTTCACACAGAGCTGCACATACACAGGATGCATGCACACAGAAGGACACCCGAGAGCACTACGCTGCACTGTGCTTTGGCATCTGAATGGACTAGGTAGCAGCTAAGAAAAGTTTATCCTCCTCTGTGTGGGTTTCACTACTGTTTCAAAAAAAAAATAATGGTGTGCCCTTGGGAGGCTGCATTTGATTTAATAGTCATCATTTGGATGATCAAAAAGAGCAAAATGACATGTCCATGAGACTTCACAAGATCTGCTGTGATGCTGGGTGTTAACATTTATCTTAGTTGATAGCCAGCCATTCTCACCCCTCCTGTTTAGCCTGTGGTAGTGTTCTAGAATGAACTACCTATTCTTTGGAAAATGTATATAATCAAACGTGCATAGATTTGCTCTTCAAGGAAAGAGTTCATAGACTCCAATGTCAGATAAACTCACAAAGATAAGCTTCTGGGTCTTCTTTGAAAAAACAGGGATTTGTGTTGTTATGGTATGGACAAGAAAGTCACTCCTCTCCAGCAAGGTAGCAAATCTCCGGACAGGAGAGCAACTAGCAACTTGCCAGATAAACTTACCTGAATGGTGTCAGTTTTTCAGCTCACTCCCATAGACTTCCTTCCCTCTTTGAACTAGGTTAGTTATATGTAAAATAAAGCTTTGTTTTAGAATATTCCTTCATACATTTCAAATTCTGTGTTGTTACCGTTACTTTTCTTGCTGCTGAGATGAAATACCTGACACCCACGTTTAAAGAGGGGAAAGGTTTAGTGTAGCTCACAGTTTGGCCAAGACAGGGTGGCACACTGCAGGGGGACAGCCATTCGTACTACAGAAGGTGGAGAATGCAACAAGAGAAAAGACAGAGACAGAGACAGACAGACAGGGACAGAGAGAGACAGAGAGACAGCGCAAGAGCGAGAGTGAGAGAGAGAAAGAGAACACCCAGCATTTGCACAGAGCTTATAAATAGTATGGTGGAAAACTAAACATTGGAAATGTAATGAAAGTGTAGTTTACCCCATAGTCACCGTTTTGTAATCAGTGAGTTGGGGGGTAACATCTTGTAGAAGTTGGCGTTATAGAAGTTTCAGGTTGTTACTGATGTTAACATTGCCAAAAAAGGACAAGTTTGAGAGTAACCAGCGCAAGAGATCCAGCCCAGGCACTGGGGAAAGATGCCTCATTTATCACTACCAAAAGATAGACACCAAAAACATCGTAGTGACCTGAGAATGACATTCAGCCTTTTGGTAAATGTGTTTTTTAGGAAGATGAACTCCTTTTTTTTTTTTTTTTGCGGTACTGGGGATCAAACTCAGGACCCTGAGCTTGCTAGGCAAGCACTTATTCCACTGAGCTATATCCCCAGCCCAGAAGATAAACTCTTACTAGTGCCTTTGAGGAATACTGAGCTAGGCGAAATAATTTTTCCTTTTAAAAATATCCCAAGACTGTGATGCTTTGGGATCTATTTTTGTCTCCGTCCTTGGCTTTAGTTGCTGATAGAAGATTTCAGGCTCACCTAATAGTAAGCCTCCTGGGGATTTCTACCAACCCTGCACACTGCAGTCAAGTGTGAATGATAGGACAAAGAATAGGGAACTAGAATGGGAGACCAAGACATTATAAGTTGTGCCTAAATATACTAAAGAGTGGATGAGTTACTAGTTTAGTTGTTAAGCTGTCCTAGGCAGTTAGTTCTGACTACTGGGGTTTCCTACAGTGTCACCCACCCAGTTCCCTAGGGACACTGTGTGCCATGTCCACCTGCTTCCTTGTTGATCACTACTGTGGAGTATATACTCCTTGAATTCCTTGAGTTGGCTTATTTTGATTAATATGCAGCCCTAATGTTTATCGAACACAGATGGTACCATGCTTTTAACTCAAACAATGGCACATTAACATTCATCTTCTACTGCCACGGGAGGAGAAATACTGTATTTCAAAACATCAAGTCCTCCAGTTCTGTTCAGTCTCCGTTCCCTATTTCCCCACATCCGTACCCCTTCCCTCAACCTCCTGTAAATTACATGAAGTAGGTTCCCAGGGTGTGGTTCCCTTTGGAGTGACGGAGCGTGCACACAAGGGCATCCTCACATGGCACCACAAGGCTAACTGTATCAGTCCTGTGCGTCCTGTGTTATCCATGCATGCGTCTGTTCTTTTCTGTGTCTTCCTCGTACCTGGAACCTGCACCCAGGCGTGAGGACCGGCGAGCTAGTCTGTCTTGCCTTCCTGGGTTCTTTGTTCTTCATCACATATCGTGTATGTACCGTTTTCATCATTTTGCTTTTCCTTCCTTCCCTTCATATTTTTGTACATATTTTACTGGGTTATTTAAAACATGAATGGAAATGGTATACTTTTATTTTATCTTTAATAATTGTGAATGGATTTTCTTTATGGAGAAATTGAAATTTACTAGGCATGTAATAATTGGGTACAAACATTTTTCTTGTAGGCAATTTGCAAAAGTCCTACTGTTGTCTAGCGCCAACTGAGGAGTGAGGAGACATATGATATAGTAAAACAGCAGCTACATATTCACGAGTAATTCTTTTAGCTTCATAAATGTGAAATTCTCTCAAATGTCTTTGCAAATAGGGATTTGTTTTTCAACCGTCTTTGATAGAATAATTCTTCTGGTATTTTTCTTTAATTGTTTGCAGAGGCTTGCATTTGCATCTTTTCTTCATATTGGTTGCTTTCTTTTTGACTGTGGAATGTTTCCAGGTGCCTGGCACTTTTTCTCAGATAGGACTGTCTGCGGAACATTGGGATTCAGGATTGGCTGTCAGAAGCTGTGTGAGTTCCTATCACAACTTTTTAAATCCCAAAGAAGGGACAGATGCTTAGCCCAACCATAGCTTTTTCATTTTTTTGGATAAATATGAATTCCAGGTAATCACTGAAAGAAGGAAATAAGCTACAGCTGGAGGCTGCATGACCAAAGCCTCACCGCTGGGCTGAAGAGATTGCTTCCTTGTGTGCCAGGGAGACTAAGTCACTATTTCAGAAGCCACCTGCCGTTTGCACCTGTGGCCTCAGAAGAAGTTGGGATTCACAGAGGCACATTGTTCTTTTGTTTGGAAAACAGTTGAAGGGACATTTTTCTAGGTGGCCCAGTCTAACCTGGTGGAAGAGGTTAGAACACAGAAGGGTGAGTAGCTTTGAACAGCAGAGTGACAGGAATTAGCACAGTCCCTGGAAGATCAAAAGAGGCAAGAATCCTGGGCTGAGGTGGGGCAGATGGCCTTGGCAGGAAGAAGCAGCCATTAATGGTGTGGGGAAGTCAAAGAAGATGAGCCAGTGAGAAAATTCTTCTCTCTGGCTAGCCTGGAAAAATTCAATGTGATGATTCCTAACATCTAACCTTATCTTTTTTTCACTGTGTTTAAGAAATCTTTGTAATACCTAAACCTTCAAAAGCCATATATTAGAAACAATTGGGTGTCACATTAATGGTGTTTTAGGGGATGAGGGAGGAAGGACTGGCTGTACCTACACCTGGAGTGACCGTTTAGAGGTCCTGTAGAGAAAGCACTGACCAAATAAGCAAAAATAAAAGTATTTAAAGCATTCTCCACTCCCAAGGCCTTCCCAAATGTTGGGAAGGATACTAGGGCTTCTACAGTCCTATACAAGATGATCAGAATCCCTTTTAGTTCCCTCAAAGACGAAATCCTGGAGGAATCAAAAACAGAAGATTAGGCTTGCTCTTACAAGTGGAAATGACTCGTGCCTTTAAATTCTCCAAGTTCTTTCATTCAGCAACCACCATGGTGCTCCTTCTTCCCCTAGGACGTTCTTAAGGCCAAGGATAAGCTTGGGCTAAGTCCTCAGTCATGGAAGGATGAAGAACTCATCAATTTCTTAATTGTGATTTGAAAGCAGCAAGAAGGAACACTATGCCTCTAGAAATGATCCTCGAAATACTCTTAGAGGATTGAAAAAGTGGAACAGTGTAAAAAGAAACGTACCAGAAAAGAAGCAACTTCCACATTTGAACATTTGTGCAGTGTTGCCTGGAGGCCCAGCATACATTTGTATGCTAGTCAGGATGAAGTAGAAGAGACCCTACAGGAAAAGTGCTTCAAAGAAGACTCAAGACTACACTTCAGATGATTCATCCTTAATCTCTTAACACCTCCAGCCCCTGCCATTCTGTCCGGTATGGTTCCCTGGAGATTTCACCCACCCTCCCTGGATAGACTTTCTATTGAGATGATTTATGTTCTACATTATTTATCATAAACTTCTATCTGTCCTAAACTGTAACACCTTCTAGGAATTTCTCATCGTTCATGGGGATGGAACATTTCTATACCAATAGTTTTATTTTCCTTTGCACTGTATTTTATATTCCAGTGAGTTTAGGAGTGTTGCTCAGAAGCCAATTTATCTTTGTACATCATATTTAGATTAAGTCATCATGTTTACATAAAGGCAGTTGTAAAACTCTACTTGTTCATTTATGTAAGGAAATGCCTTTCTCTTAAATGAGAACAGGAATAATATTACAACTATCGTGCTATTTAATGAGCTGATCATCTCTAGTAGTTTGGCACAGAAATGTGAAATGTTAAGCAATTGATGACTTTATTCTGTGGAGGGGTAGCGAGTGTCTTTGTTTCCTAATGGTGCTGTGGCAGTTACCATTTGTTCAGTGGCTGACACCAACCCAAAGTATGACCTTGCAGGTCTAGAAGTCAGAAGCCTGAATGGGTCCTCATACCTGTGGTCCCTGCCTCTACATTTCAAGCACCATCACAGCATTTTCAAGTCGGTCTCTCTACTCCTCTCTACACCTCCTCACTGGCTTGAACTATTGCTGTTACATCTCAGATGGACCCTTCTGCCTCTATCTTATTGTATGATGCACACCTGGATAAAAAAGGGTAACACTTCAAGATCCTTAACTAATCACCACTGCACTGTACCTTCTGCCCTGGAGGGTAACAAATTCATAAGTTTTGGGAAATTAGGATGCAAATATCTTTAGTGAATCTTTATTCTGTCACCACAGTAAATAAAATCTTTGTAACCTGCATATAGATATTATGCCAACTGTTGAGGCTTGCTGTGGGTAGAGAATCTCCCCTCAATGTTATGTGACTCTACTGAACTCAGAATGGCTCCAAGAAATAGATGCAGTCACAGGGAGTTAATTGGCCCTGTGGAATAGTTACAGTTTTCTCCAAGAAAATAACCTCACAAGATAAAAATCACTTATCCAAAATCACTGTGCTTTCTCATCTTTCCAACCTTCAGAGATACAGCTTTTTATACATAGAATATTTTACCATATCCCTATTTTTCTATTCATCATTTAACTCCTTGAGCTAATTAAAGTTGAAGCAGCTTTGTCAGATGGAGTTCTGCAGGACTAATGATTTCAGACAACATTTTGTATGTTAGCACCCCATAGGCTCTGGAGTTGCATGGTGAGTAATTTTGGATGGCTAATAACCTCATAATTAGATAAATAATTGATATGGTTCAATTATACACTCATTTACAATTTTATTAATATTCCTGTTGCAGCTGTAGATGCCTTTATGCCCTTCACCTGCCTTGGAGAAAACATAATCCTCCCTGGGTTTGGCAGAGCATACTGGACGGAGAGCCCTTGCCAGTGCCCGGGATATGTAAATTATCCATCTTGTTCCAAGGCATTAGCAGCTGTTGTTTTTAATTATTAACAAGATGGCCAGTATTTGCTGCAGGAGAGTACAACCAAGTGAATGGGTTTGGTGTTCCTGTCATTTAAATCAGCTTACTATTAAAGAACCCTCAACAAAAGCTGGACTGAGGGTTACTGATATAGGTGGTTGGCTTGTGGGTCTAGGCTACGTGAGGGTATATGCTATTGTATTCCTGGTGATTCCTTCTGTTGGGTTGGACAGTGTTTAATAAGGTATAATTAGTAATCATACAATGATTAGTACTGGAAATAATAATTGGAAGTACTTTGTATATGAAAAAGTTATTTCTATTATGATTTCTTACAGCACTCATAATATAATTAGTTTGAAGTTGCTTCACTAACTGGAAAAGCATCAGAGAAATAATAAGTTCAGGAAAATTTTATGTGTACCAGAGTTAAGTAGTAGAAAACACTAGACAGTTATAATAACTGCTAATTTCTAAGGTACAGTCTTAGAATGTTGTATAAATGAAGACATAGGATTATTTTCTTTCAACTTTCTTCAGTTTAAAATGTTATAGATTTGAATGCTTCTTAAGAATATTGCCAAATTTTTATCACAGGTTTGAAACCAGAGGCTTTGTTGTTTTTATGTTATTGTTTTCTACTATTAGTCTATTTTTTCTTTTCTTTTGCAGTGGCAATTGAACCTAGAGCCTTTGCACTGAGCTAAAATCTGAGCCTTTCTCTATTTTTTATTTTGAGACAGGGTCTCTCTAATTCACTAAGTTTCAGGTGGGGCTTTGACCTTATGGTCCCCGTCACAGCCCCCAGTGGGTTACAGGTGTGCGCCGCCAGGTCCAGTTCTGTCACACATGGTTTAGATTTCATAAGGTGAGAACAGGCGAACTGCACATCTTTCTTCTTCTCTTCACTCCCTCATTATTGTAGTGTGGGGTGCCATGGCATCACACTTTGGCCACTGGAGCAGTTTCTGAACTGAACCCTGTACGTGCACCTCCCTGCCCTCCACACACCATTCTTACTCCTAGTGGAAAGCTCTTGCAGTATACTGCTTCCTTCAGAGGGTCCAGTATCATATCCAATGTGTTCAGGCAGGAAAATGGGAAAATAATATATTATTTTTGAAGGTATTACAAACTTCTTAAAAGATACAAACTGCTTTGAAGCCTAAAATAACAATTTATTTCAAAAGTTTTATTCTGTTAAATTCTCAGTAATCTGAGAGTCTAAGTTTAGGCAAGAAGTGCTGAGCACAGCTCTGTAGGCAGCCATGGTGGACATGTGGCTGTCACCAGGGATGCCACGTCCCCATCAGGGCCTGCATCCCTCAGGGCTGAGGCGGGGCTGCCCAGTAAAAAGGAAGGGAGGAGTCACAGCTTCTCCGTGGTGACTTTTGCAGGGTGTGGTAAGGAGAAGGGCTCTAACACGGGTGCATTTTATGGCATTTCTGGCATAATTTTGCTCACTGGTAAGGTGGCAATACAACTTATAACATTTATAATATTTTAAAACTATTTATACTATTTTATGTTTTTCCTAACGTGAGTTATAAGTTCAAAAAGTACAAAAATGTTTTCACGCCCTTTCTCTACGGTATAGCTTTGGAAGGGCTTGCTTTGTGTTTTTACGTCCTCTTCTTGGAAGCAGAGCAAAGAAACATAGCACAGGAGGGCTGGGGATATAGCTCAGTGGAATAAGTGCCTGCCTAGCAGGGGTAGGGTCCTGAGTTTGATCCCCAGTATCAAAAAAAAAAAAAAAAAAAAGAGAGAATCATAGCACAGGGGTGTCTCGTGTTGTGCTAAATAATTGTACCAGTGTAAATGTGACTTATGACTTTTAAAAGTAAGGGCCTGTTAAAAGTCATTTGTGTAAAATAGCATACTTAAAATATCTGGTCTTGGGTATCTGAAAGAGACCTATAAATAAAACAATTGGGTGGACTATTTAATTTAAAGTATGGAAAAATAAAAGAAAAATTAAAGGACAAAGCGTGATGAAATGACCACTTTCTCAATTGCTTTCTGAAAGCCCCAGGAATAAGAACTATGTATCTGGATATGACCCTCAAACTACTCTTGGTTTGAAAAAGTGTCACAACATGGGCCCAGAAGAGACCAATAAAGGAGTGACTGCCACAACCAGAATGGTGCTCTGCGACCGGGAGAGCCCGGATGTGTTCGGGCCCCAGACAAAATGAAGTAGAAAGTGTCTTCCAGCGCAGTGTGAGGACTCTGTCCACTCCATCATCATAGCTTTTATATATTTAAAAATTTCATCTATAGACCCTGGTTTTCAAAGGTGGGAAGATGATCTTTCTCATCTATTGGTATAATTTAGATGTGCATAATGATCACATTCAACGTAGGGAACTTGTACCTACACGTGATATATCTTCGTTCCGTTCCTCTTTTTCCCCATTTCCCTCCCCTGCAACTCCTCTTCCCCTCTTTATTTATAAAGCTTTGTTTCTGTTCTATCCTTTTTTTCCTTTTCTGTCTCCCTGTTCTGCTTTCCTTTTGAACAATCTCTTGCTATTTCACATTATCTATTATATATATTTGTTTTCATTTGTACTTTTGGCTTCTCACAACAGAGAAATAATGCAATATTTACACGTGTGTCCAACTTATTTCACTTCAGAGTATGGTTGCAAGGTCAGTCCATTTAGCTATAGATGTCTCAAACTTATCCTTCTCTATGGATGAATAGTACTCCATCACATTTTTTTTAAAAAACCTTTTTATCTGTTCATCAGTCGATGGGCATTTGGGTTATTTCCAAGATTTAGTTATTATAAATTGTGTTGCTAAAAATATGGGTCATGATTTCTTTCTTAGAACATTCACTCTTGGATATAAGTTTTCCTGGAAGTGTCTTTGTATTCTATAATGACATTTAAATGATCTGTTTATGTCATTTTGTACTGGTATGTATGTTTAATTTTAAAAGACATTTATAAAGCAACTATGACAAATGAAAAAATAAGTCATAGGCTCTGCTTTGCAAAGTACTGCAGAAAGACATACAGACTTGCTGCATGGCCTTACACAGAAAAATACAAGAAATTAAATCTGTCTCTATTTGTTCATTCAAATTGCATTAACCCAGAGAGCTCTGATTTCATGATGACTGATTCATAAAAACAGAGCTCTAAGTGATACATCATATGATATTCCTCTGGAATTTAATCTTTTCACAGGCAGAAGTTTTCAAGTGATCAAAATACGTGCTGCAGTTTCATATAGCGTACACCAATACAAAGTGCTGTTTTCCTTTAATGTCATTAGTGACCTTCCTGCACTTTACATGAAATTAGCTATATTAGCTTGAGTGAGGTTTCCACTACACCACAGAATAAAAAAGTCAAAAGCAGATGGCATAATCCATGTCCAGGAAACAGGAAGAACTAACAGGGAGGAGTTATTCACCAACTGTTATTGTGGGAAATTTTATTGTTGCTGAAAATGGCATTCTTTGAGTTTGACATTCAATTATGATGGTATAGCGAAGTGGTGGATATTATTTTTGGTGTCTGAATGTTGTAGATGTCAATTTAACAAACAAATCTGTGGGTAAGATCAATACTCCCTGATTAGAAACAAGTTGGTCTGTGCAGAAAGACATGGACATGCTAAGGGTGAGCTTGTTAACAAAGTCCACTGATCAGAGGGCTGTGATGCTCCATTGGTTGGAGATACTTAAGATAATTTGGAGCAACCATTCTCCCTGACTATTCACTTTAACTTTTCATCAATCAGATGTTTCCTATTAGTAAGAAGCCTGCAAATTCTCTATGGCCATGAGACCAAAAATAAATAATCAGGGTTCAGAGCTCTGGACATAGACATTGTGACCAAGCCACATGAATGCTTTATTGATAGCTTTGACAACTTGTGTGAGATAGGAACAGCTCTATATAGTCCTGACTGCTGGCTGCCCTGCCCATTCTATGGTGATAAGTAGAAAGCACAAGAAAGCTTACTGTGCTAGTCCTGCTTGAAACTTCATACGTGTGAAGCCCTACCTTTCCACTTCCAATCCTCATGATGCTTGAGAACCTTCCACGTTATCACTTGTGGAAGACCTAACAATGTGAAAGTCTTCTCCTTTTCCAGTGGGTTAAGCATCAGCCATCAGAACATGTAGACATGGTTGTAGGTCATTTAGCTTCAGAGGGGGAGGTGGAGTTGTCATGGTGAGTGTCATGTTACATACATATAAATGTGGAAATCAATCATTAGCAACCCCAAGCAAATGAAAGGGCGGGGCACATGGGCGAGGTGCCATGCAGGCCACAGGCCAGCTATCCCAGCTCACTTTACCTGTCTCTGCCTGGTGCTCTGAAGAGGTCCCGCCTCCATGACTTTGCATGTTTCTGTAAATTTACAACTTGGAGAAGCACTTGATCTCTCGCCCCATCTTTAAATAGCAATGGCATTCTTTTCTTTCATTCTTAAAAGAAATGCTGTATTATTGATGATGACTTGAAACACTCTGTGGTCAGAACCAGCATTTTGAGACATTTCACACTTTTAAGCTGATTTTACGTAATGGTGTCTTACTTGCAGTAAGAACCATAATGCTTCTTTCCCCATCAGAATATAATTTTAAAAGTCTGCAAATCCACTACAGATTCTATATCCAATGAGTAAGAATGATTAGGAACACAGGATTAATCCTATAATAGAAATATGTCAACTTTGCCTGCGAAAAAGGAAATGTGAAGCTCTTCCTCTACAAGCAGAAACTGGGAAGAAATTTGCATTCTGTGAAGTCATAAGCTACCATTTTAAAGTTTAAATGAAATCTTTTAGAGTGAAAAAAGAGGACTTAAGCTAAGTTTGAGGTGGCTGTTGCAGAGAACTACAGTGAGTAGTTTTGATTAAGAAAATGAAAATGTTTTGTCTTTTCCTTCTTTACCCACTACCCCTGATTTTCAGTGGGAAATGGTGGGGAAGAGAGAATCAGTGTATAATAAACATGGGTGGGGAGGGAGACAAAGGACCAGGACAGCAATTTAGCCATGCTATAGGTGCTCACTTAGAGCACTGCGGTGCCATGCTGATTCACCTATGGAGTTTTGATAGACTAGATTGGATTGCTAACTTTCTTAGATTGGTCTAACCAGGAAGAGACCAGGGCTATAACAACAAAACCAAAGGAATGTGATCACATGATCAAGGATGAGAAAACAGCCCAAAAGCCTGGAGGTAGGTCAGAGAAGTATGTGGTTTTGGAAGAGTTGGGTAGGGGAAGCGTGAAAGAATGAAGCTGATTCAAGAAGAAACTACTACAGGATGGTGTTGATTTGATCTGCTTATGTCCTAAAAGAAAATCTACTATATAGACAAAGATTGGAGAGGACAGAACAGCTCTGTGGTATCAGGATTAACCCCACATTAGCATGTGATTCAAAGTCAACATCCAGGTGATCCAGCAGTGCGAGCCTATATTGATCAGAGTGAACATTGAATCAATTTCTTGAATGAACGACCAAATAAAGGAGTGAATTAAAAATTAATAATTGTATAGCTCAACAGAGGCTTCCAAACCAAAACAGATTCACAGTGAGCTTTTTCACAAAAATCTAGAGTAGGTTCATGGCAGGTGGAAACTGTGGCTCAGATATCTTAACCAAGAGGAGCAGCCTTTGTCATGGCCTGGTAGGGCTAATGGAGAGAGTTAGTTGTCGCTGTTTTTAGGTAGAATGGCCTTGGCTTTGCCATGTGAGTAAAGTTCTAGTTCTAGGACTACCTTAGCACTAAGTTTCAGGGTTTATCAGTATTAATCTCCACTGCATATATCAGAATCACAACTTCAGAGTGGTTAAAAATTCCAGTGTGGGAATTCATCATTTTTTCATTGTGTCATCTAGAATTGTTTTATGTATCTCAGTGCAAAGTAAAAATGTAAAGGGATCATCACTTAGGTGATAAACTGTCAGCTTCTATATAAACATTTTAACTGATTTACATCTGTTTCTCCTCTAGGATAGGTATAGTTTTTTGATATATCTCTTCTGCAACTGATCAGTGATAGCTGGGGGAATATTTCTTTAGTTATATGCAAATTGGCCATGAAACACAGAAAGCCAAGCAGTGTTCTCAGAGTGAGATCTGTTACAAACATCAGCTGTAGAAATAGTGAGCTATTCATCAGACAAAGAGCTCACCAAACACTCAAGAGTAATGGATTGGCCAAGATACACTGTGGTGTCAGGACATGTGACTACAGAAGCCTGGTGCTCCACCATTGATCGAGATAGCCTGATAAGAGACAAATCAGAAATCAATCACAGCTTCCTTGCTTGAATAGCACAGAGACAGCTCTATTTAAAGTATTTGTTTGGTAAATGTTTTTAGAGGAAAAAATAGGGTCTAAAATTAGTTCTGGTAGTTGCTGATGAATTAAACTGAGATAAAATCAAGAGAAATTCATTCCATATTTTCAAGGAAATAAGATTTAAACTATCCAGATTCAGGGACAATATTTTTAGGCTTTTACTTCCTGACAAATAAAAAAAAAGTGGACAACTAGAAAAAATTTCCAGTGATCTAAATGAAGGTAATGTATTTGCTGAAGTACATGGATCAAAAAGTACGATATATTTGGAAAAAACTTAAAAGAGGTTAAATTTCTTCCTTAGAACCCAGACCAGAAGTGTTGCAGTCTGAGTTCTGAATTAAATTAAATTACTTACTGTTCCTAATTGATATTGTACGTGACACACGTTTACATCAATTTCCTTATGTGTGAAAGATACTAATGATTCACTTCAGGATTACTGAAATGATTAAATGAGATAAAATAGTATTTTCCTCAGTGCCTGGATAAATATTTAAAAATGGAAATTAAAAATAGTTATATTAATACTATAATTATTGTGTCATTTATTATGTAAAAATACAAGTAAATAGCTATAGGAAAAGTAATAGGGCTCATGCAGAACACTATAATATGCCTGAACAATACCACCTGAAGCATCTTGTTTGGAGATGTCTATGCCTACAACCATGACTCAGGATATACTGTCAGTAAGAAGTCAGTGGTCCTCTGGCATCACTATCTAAGCACCCTGCTCCTACACAGCAGTGGGAAGAGTGGGGCACCAGACACAAAACTGTGGGGCTTGGGACATTTTGCTGCCATAAAGCAGCTTCATCTTTACCTGCACAAGACTCCAGAAGCCCAGGACAGGCAGCCTGCACTGTCTCCATGGCAAGCAAGGGATTGTCCTCATGTTTAAACTTCAAGACATTCAAGAACTGCACTAGGGTGCACTTTATGCTAATGAAGAGAAAGACAATACCTGTGATATTTCATTAGAATAAGTTCATGTAGGCCGGTAAACAGGAAAGCAATTACTGAATGAACTGGACTGAGTAATTTGGATTATTAAGGGGAAATAGTTTTGCCGCTATATGATACAAGGCTGGAGAGTGTGTCTGGAGAGGGGAGTCTGAGGTGTGTAAGAAGCCTTCAGAAAAGCAAAGCAAGGGCTTGCACTCTTCAGGAATGAAAGTTTGAGTGGTCTAAAGCGTACAAAATCCTTAGTGATTTGCTGTGTTGGCCAAGAGTAAAGGATGCCTGGGATATACTGAGAAAGGTAGAAGTTATAAATACCAAGCACAGCCCAGGTGCAGTTGTCATCTTATGCTGTTGGAATTGTGTGGCTTCATGTCTTGATTATAGAATCTCGGGATGGAAGTGTGCTTGGATGAAGACATAGCACAAAGGGACAGAGTGTGACTGACGGGGTGCTGAGTCTTCTAAGGGAGAGAGAAAGTGGATTGCATTTGTACACAAGGTTGTGTTATATGAGACAGGAACAGGTAACTTGTCTCATTATAAGATTGTGAAGGTACATCTATAAGGCTGTATTTGTATGTATTTAGCTGGATGTTTCTTTCCATTGGCTTGAATTTCACTTTCTATTCAGGTTTGGAAAGATCAAAATATATTTTCCAGACTCATTTGTAGGTGATATTGTGGATATGAATTAGTTTCTGCTAATTATACGAACTCGCGTGAGATTCTGACTACTGTGTCTCTGTACCTACTCTGAGAGACAGGCTCCAGCAGATGGGAGCATCTGCAGTGTGTTCATGTTTGTCACCAGCTTCATGGCTTGAAATTACATGGTAGTTTCAGCAGCTGTGACCAATACTCCTTTCACTAGGTCGGTGTTCATGAAGTTGATTCCTTGAAAAGCAAATCAGGTAGTTGTCCCTTGAACTCAGTTCTTTGAACTTTTTGTTTCTCTTTTGTAATTATTTGTTTTTGAGACAGCATCTCACTATATAGTCTAAACTGGCCTAAAACTTGCAATTCTCCTGCCTCAGCCTTCAGAGTTCTGGCACAACAGGCCTGCACCACCACACCTAGCACTTCTGCAAACTTTTTTACTGATTTCTATATTAAATCCCTTTAGCCTGAAAAATCTAGTTTGTAGCCAGGCATGGTGGCACATGCACCTGTAATCCCAGTGCTTGAGAGGCTGAAGCAGGAGGATCACTGCAAATTTCAGCCTATCCTAGGCTGCATAATGAGTTCAAGGACAACCAGGACTATATAGGAAGAATCTGTCTCAATACCCCACTCCCCACAATAAAAAAAATAGATTTTTTCCTCCAGGAACCTTTTCTAAGAATTTCTTTAAAAAGTTTTCAGTAAAATCTCTGAGGCCACCAACTCTGGATAAAGGTAGAGTATTTCCATTCCTTTTCCTAGTGAATCACAACAATTCACTAAGGTCGTGTCTAACACCCCATTTCCCCCCACTGCTCTGCAGGAGCAGCATGGTTAAATATTAGAAGCCTAGAACAGAAGGAGAACACAGAAGATTAAAGAATGAGGTCATCTGGTGAATGAATGAATGAAAATATTTTAAGGAAATAAAAGACAGCATTAATAGGACAAGGGAAATTATTTGGGACATAATGTGCACTAACAATACAAGTAACTGTAAAAATAATTAGCAACAAATAAATTAAGATTAACAGACAGAATTCCAGAAAGAAGAAGAGCTGATACTTGTCAAGCTCTCTACTGAATACTAGGCTTTTTGCTAAATGTTTTCCAAACATTTTTTTCCTTAAGGCCCTGAACAAGTACATGTGGTAAGTGGTACAATTATTATCACCCTTTTGCAGAAGCAGAAACTAAAGTTTCTAGGTATGAATATCCATGGATTTAACCCACATAAGCTTTGTACTTGAACCATAAAGCCTGTATTTCAGGATCTGTGTTGCTAATGACCACCCTGTTCTGCCTCTCTTCTACAGCATTGTTTTATTCTGAACCAAGACCCAGAGAACATATCAGCTTCCAAAGGCTTTTGAAGATGAGTTTTACTAGTGCTTCACTAGTACTTCACTATTTGTGGTGATTTTGTCTATAGACAACATTTGGAAATTTCTGAAGACAGCTTTTATTGTTTGAGTGGGGACAGGACCTGTGCTACTGGCTTATAGTGGGTTCTCCTTCTCATGATGGTACTGATATGCTTTTCACAGCACGTAGACTGTCACCTGCAACAAAGTATTATCTCATTTGAATTATCCCTAAGTTTCAATAGTGACCAACGTTTTCCCCCAAATTGTCCTATATACTTGCTAGGTATATGTACTATAAACAAAAGCTTATAGCTAAAAATAAACTTTGGGAAGTGCTATGTGTTCCATTCCCTTTTTGAATAATCTTTATGAATATTGTATTTAAAATGTTACTTTTAACATATAATTTAAAATGTTGAAAATTCTTCCAGTGAAGACACCTGCTTACCTTTGGTGGGGATACTCATAATTAGGGCTGCAGGTGGGGACAATCATGTCAGTCATATGAGACTTACTCAAGAAGGAAGAAACAGACTGCCGAGGCAATTTTTTTCACACCAACCCTAAAAGCTATAAAACGCATTTTTAAGTAAAACATACATGGCCCTTAAAGAGTAAAGCATATTAGTAAAAAAATAAATGGACAAAATGTAATAGCTTAAAAGTCCCATTTTTAATAAAATTTGGCAGACATCATATAGACCTCACTACCCAATGGTTTATACATGTGCCCACTCCTTCCTCCCAGTTGATGCATAGAGAGAGTGGAAGAGATCCTTGATCTGCACAGAGATTCTCTCCATTGAGGCTGTATGTTTTACTCCTTGGTGTGACAAATAGGGGACCAGTCTTATAGAGGGCAGAGGGATGACGGCAGGTTGAGGGTTAACTTCTACATGGCTGTTCCTGCTTAATCATCAAGCACATTGCCTGCTGTAGCCTTTGGAAATCTGGTTGTATATACTCCCTTGGTTCTTCCTTTACATGCTGCCAACTGTCTGACATTGTAAGCTCTAAGTTCCCTCAAAAGTTCCATAGAACATTGAAAAGTAACACAAATCTACTTCATGATGTTTACCTTGAAGAGAAAGTATCCTTCTGCAATGAGTTCTGAAAAGAACATCCAGAGCATTTCTTACCACACTTGAGCTTGAATTTGAAGACAAGTCCCACATGCCAATTTCCAGCTGTCTCCTTCTCTGTGCAGGTTAATAGATCACTTGCTGCACCTCTGGGTTCCTTCAGACTTGGGTTGAAGCACTTATTCCTTTCCCATAATGAGATTTAATCAAGCAAAGCCAAAAGCAATGCTACAAGTTAAACACTCCCCAGGGAGGGGGAACCGGTGACTGGGGGAGTAATGAACCTCTATTTAACTTTCAGATTTTGTTAATAACAGTTTGACTTGTACTGGTTGGAGCTAATTAGTTACTGCAGCTTCTCCATTAGAGGCTTATAAAATGGGACTTACCTTGTGCATGTTAAGCAATTTTCTCAGTGTGGGTCGTTTTAGAGCAAACAGAAGGAAACAGAATCCTAGGTACGCACGATTCTTGCACTACGTGGTGGTTTACTTTCATAGAGTTTCAAGAGTATGTACAGACCAAGTCCCAGCCAGTTCAGAAGCAGATACTGAGATAAAATGATTTGGATTTAGTTTGTGATTAGCTCAGTTCTTTGTGAAACATAAAAGGGTAGAGCTCATTTTTGTCTCATAGAAGGCAGCCAAGACAGGCTATAAGTTCTCAGACATGACAACTGTCAGACAGGTAGGGTGCTGCTAGTATTGAGCATATTCACCTCAGAATGAAAGGCATCACTCTTTCCTTAGGTTTGGAAGGCTTGGCAGTGTTCCAGCGCAGATTGTTTCCGCATCCCTTGCTCTTTCCCAGAATAGCATTCACGGGGAAAATCAGGGAAGGATGTTAATTACAAAGTAATGCTTTAAAACATCAGAAAATGGATTAAGAAATATTAGGGCAGCAAGAAAGGACACAGTGGGTTTGGGAAAAGTAACCCGTGACTCGGAGAAAGGTTTGTGGGCATAACAGACCAAGGTGTAGGGAGCAGAAGGTTCTAAGTTCACGAGATTCCAACTGGTCTTTTGGAAGAGCATTGAAAGTGGAAGAATGCATTGCTGTCAGAAACCACCATTCTTTATGAAGGTCTCTTTTGCATCTGATAAAAAGTGTGTTCTTTACTAAGATGCCTCTAGCACTGTAGTATTAGCATATACTGGTGTTTTGTAGTCCCTCCTTACCTTGGCCTCAGGACCAGCAGAGGCTGCTATTGTGAAAGTGCCTGGTGTTGACAATTTAATATTCTCTAGAGATCAGTCTTTATTCCTTGAGGCTAGATTATACTTATTAGAACAAGTCTTGGTTAATTCACGTATAATATCAGTAAATAAATTAAGAGATTAGCCTAGGGAATATAATTTTTAAAAACTATATTACTAAACTGTTACCATATTAGCTATAGAACTAATAATATATGCACTTGGCTAAAAAGATGATGCCATGAAATAAAGAAAAATTTTAGAATTTAAAATTAAGACTTTTTTCTCTTGCCTAATCCAGGTCTCACTCCCTAGAGATAAAGACTTAACAGACATTTTTGTCTTGTTAGGGTGGTTAACTTACATAAATTCATAAATAGGCTTTTTGAACAATTATCAATAAATAAAACTTTTGAAATAACAATAAAAGGTAGAAAAACCAACACAATTATATTAACAGAACTAATTACCTGCTTCTCTTTACTGAACCATTTTTATTACTATGGGAATAAATATTTCTTTGTCTTTTGGTTGACATCATAAATTAAAATAAAAGTTTAAATAATTTTTTCCCAGGACATCACTTTTAGAACAAATTTGTTGCTCTTCTCTTATGTAAGATGCAGCATTAGGGCACTTATTACACTTTCATTATTCCTATTAATCCTTTTTCATTTTTGTTAACTGTTTTATTATTCTACATCAAGATTATAACAACACACTGCCTCTTATAATTGGATTTTCATTGTTTCTATACTGTGAGTCTAAAACTATTCTATTATTAGCAGCAATTTAAAACTTGAATTACAACTTTCTACCAAATAAATAGAATAAAGAAACTGCAACCTAAGGTTACTAAAATTTACTCCTTAAACAAGAATCTACCTGTTGTCAACAATTGATGGATTTTCTCATTTCTTGATCACATTCCACTACCAATGTTTCTTTTATTCATGTAAACAGATTTACTTTACCTTGATTACCACTACCATGTGCATATCAAAAGTTTCACTGAATATACAAATCTAGCATGGACAGTTCTCATAAAAATTGGCATTATATAGTTACTCTGCAAATCTAATTCCTGGTAAGAAGCCTGAGATTCTGGCTTAATCAAATTTTCTTTTACAAAGATAGAATTTTATGCTCGCTAGCATTAGGGTTTGAAAAACTATGACTTAATGTCTAAGTTTAAGGGTGATTTTTCATTAATCGTATTTCAAGTACTACAAATATTTCAAATCTAAAAACATTTCCCAATTGTTTCTCTGACTGTGTCCACATTTCCATTGTTGCTGTTATTTCATTCTGGACTCTTAGCAGTAGTTGTGTTGCAATCTGTATCAACTTTATCAGCAAATTTATTTTTCACTGTTTCATTGCATTTTCCTTCTGTTTCTCTATATTTTCAGTATTTATTTCAATACCTATTGAAGAAATAGTGAATTTTTTTTATCGATGACCATATTGAAATGCAGCTTTTCTACCTTTTCAAAGTTTAAGCAAGTTACCAACTACATATTTTAAAACTAACATATAACTGTATGTACATCAGTGATGGTGAACCTTTAGACCTTTGAATGACAGCAGACAACTGGGTGTGGTACACAAATGGTCTGTCAACACTACTTTATATGATCATATTATATGTATATATTCACAGACATAAATAAAGTATTTTGCTCTTGAATTCCCTCACTTAAACTTGTATGGTTTAAAAGTACATTTTTGGAATTTGATTCTTCTTACTGATTTGTCTGTTTTCCCTAGGGATCATTGTTCACTCCTTTATTTGTTGGCATCTCCTTCAAACTATTTTTTTTTCTTTGTGTAGTTAATGATTTCTAGTTATCAGTGAATACCTGCAACTGGGAGCCATGCTTGGAGGAGACTGCAAAGAGAACAGGCTATGGGTGGCAGCCTCTCACCCATCAGAGCTGGGAGGATTTCTATTTTTGGACCTAAGTCCAATATAAATTGAGATAATGAGATCATTTTTTCCCCTTGGTCTCGCTAATTTCCTTTGGTATTAACAGCAACAAAAAGGAATTACCAATTAGACAATTATACTCTTACTGGAAGCATAATACACAAAAATGAAGTCTTTTTCAAGGAAAAATTCTCATTTAGATGCAGAATGCAAATCTGCCAGTGTTGTTTTTATTACTCAGCAATCATAACTCACAAAATATGAGATAAAATAAGAAATTATATTTTTAATGTTATTTTAGTCTGTTTCATAGTCAACTGTATCAATACAATGTTGTATATTCATATATATATTCAGATATCCAATCCCACTGACACAGAGCAAGGTGAACAGGCTCATTTATCAAGGCTGGGATGTACAAGTAAGCCCACTCATTTATCTATTCACTTAACTAATACTTGGCCTAGAAATACCACAAAAATATGTTTCTGGTGATGAAAAAAAATGGATTAGATTTCTTTCTATAGTAGATAGTAAGATATAAATCAAACAATAACCAATAATCTAGAGATACAATTTGTAAAAAAAATCACAAGTTTCTAATAGAAAACAAATAAATGTGAGTAATCAGATATTATCCTTCAGTTACATAACACTTTTGCTGAGTACAGTTGAGAGGAAAAGGACAAGAATAGGCTTCCAGAAAAGAAAGTGTAACTGTCCAAGTCAGAGAGAGTGCAGAGCTGAGGTGACATCTTTATATGGGAATAAAGTGAAGACTTTATGGGATTAACCACGGAGTAATGTCACTTGGAAGAGTTGTGAAGGGCAAGATTGAAAATGATCACAGAGATTAGATTACATAGGGCTTTGTCCCAAGTGAAATGTAAAAGATATGAAATTATTATAAATGCATGAGTAGGATGATTGGATTTATAATCTAGAGATCAAATTAGCTTCTCTGTCGACTACTAATAAAAGTGTGAGTGAAATTTGATAAATACGAAAACTTTAAATTCACATACTCTGTTTACCTAGAATTTGGAATCATCATAAATCCACAGTTATCATATATATATATATCCAGAATGCATTCTTTTGACCTTTAAATTGATAGAACATTAAATTATCCATTCCAGTATCAGGAGCTCAAATTATTAACCTCCAGTGTTATTTCTTCTTATTTTCACGCTAGTCATTTGGATGTCATATTTTACAACTTTGACTGTTATACTAATAATAAGACACAACATACATGATTGGAGCTAAGACGCCTGGGTACTGAATGCTGGCAAAGATGTCATAGATTGCCTGTTTCCAGAATACATAACTGTACCCTGACCTCGCTCACCGGTTCTGAGACAGATGAGCAGTGCCTCGTTGGCATTTTCCCCTGTGCTTACTGGAGATGACCTGGCCGGAGGCCCGCACACCCTTCCTCCTCTCTTCCCTTTGCCCCCCTTGCACCCGAGCAGACTGGGACAGTTTGCTCCAGTGTCCACTCTGGCTATCTAGTGGTGTCCTCTCTGGCTATCAAACAGCCATTTTCTATTCCAACAGAAGCAGAAACTCTGCTGCCTGGTTGCCTACACTCAGGAAGTATAGGCAACCTTCCTGAGTACGCAACCAGACAGTGTGGTGCCTTTCAAAATCCCTCTATGCACTTTAGATGATACAGTAGCCATTTTGAAGAATGGCTTGAACAGCTGGGAGCTTCTAAGGTCAGGAAGGGAGGGATCTGGACTCCTTATTTCCCTACGCTTATTTACGTTTTCAGCAAGGCTTCCAGAACATTTCCTGGTTCCAGTCCTACTGTCACTGAAACAGGCCTGCAAGCTGCTTTGCACAGACCACTTCCCAGGCACTTCTTGGGCTTTAGTCTGGGAAAGCTTTCTCCTGTGTACTGGGCCCCTGTGTGGCAGCACGTATCCTGTTAAAATATTCGCTCTGATGTTCCTGTAAACCTGCTTATGATTTATTTCTCAGGTAATGTGGACCCAACAGTTGCTTTCCAAAAAGGACAAATAGACACACAGCTGTTAACGACAAAGAGCTCCAGGGACCAGCAGCCACTGAAGAACAGTGGCAGACACCCGTCACCCAGGAGAGTCGACCTATGGCTGGCATCACACGGTGATGGCCGGCAGTGGCAGTGAACAGCAGCTGGCTGTGTCACCCGCTGACATTCAGCATTACCTGCTGCTGTCTTGTGACATCTGAATTGAACTGAAGAACTCTAGGCTGATTTTGACAGTTAGACTCCAAAGGATGGCTTACATGTTTTCGATGCTTTCACATCTCCATCAGCCTTTCTTTACATTTCCTGTGATGACTGTATAGAATTTTTCTCTCAGTATTTTGAGAAAAAGAGTGAAAAGTAGACTCTAAACAAATTCCTACATGCCACACCCACCCTTAGCCACTGTTTAACCTAAGCCAATTTTCTGGGTATATTCAGCAACCTCCATTCAGCATTTGTGACTTCTTAGGTCTTTAGCTACGCTGACTCTTGAAATCCTCCACATCCTTCCCAAAAGTCTTCTTTCTTAATCCAGAATTTCTACTGATTGCAACCAAAAAATCTGAGTAGGTAGATACCCAGATTCGATGGAAAACTCTTCACCGACACAGCAGCAATAAGGGATAGATGAACCCTCCAAAGTGGTACTCCTCCCCCAAAGCAGTCGGAGCGTTGTTTCAACGTTTTTTTTTTTTTTTTTTTTGGTACTGGGGATCAAACTCAGGACCCTGCGCTTGCTAGGCAAGCACTTATTCCACTGAGCTATATCCCCAGCCCAGGAGCATTGTTTCAAAATATCAAGTTAAAGTCAACTTTTTCAGTATTTTGGAGCTTCACTAACACCTCCACAACAGTCAGAGGAGTTCCGGAAGTACGTCAGAAGCTCAGGAGGAAGAGCCAGCTTTGTACATTGTACCGTGCTCCGTACTTGCCGCTCTCTTCCCATTTCTGCGGCAGTCTCGAAAGTCAACAGCATTGCAATCACTACCCATGAAAATAAATACACAAGCATCTACTAAATGGGAAAATACAGACTTGGAACTCACGAAAGCCCCTTTCCCAGACAGTGGTAACTGGCGATCTTCTTGCCAGTCACCTGAAAGCCCCCACTGACAGGAATTGTTCTTAATATACCTGACTCACGTCTCGTTTGTTGGTAACATGTTATTTGGAAATTTTTTTTAACATCCACGCTGCCTGAAGCGATGAAAACTGGACACACAAAAGCTAAATAAAACTTTAAAAAATGCTGGAGACTTAAGCACTCTTTGGGTCTCTGTGATGTATTTCTGGAGCTCTAGAAGAATACACACATGTAGAGGAATGCATATGTGCAGAGAGAAGAAATAAAAAATATCCAACCTTTCAGCCTTGGTTGATCTAGAGATTCAGTAGCACCAGGAAGCAGAGCAGAATTATAAACTGAGCA
Organism: Dinomys branickii; assembly: GCA_004027595.1. NCBI lineage: Eukaryota > Metazoa > Chordata > Mammalia > Rodentia > Dinomyidae > Dinomys > Dinomys branickii. The sequence continues at coordinate 65,437 of PVLD010008360.1, forward strand.
TAAAAACACACTCAAACTATGTAAACAAAACTGAACAAAACCCCTGAGCAAGAACTGGGAGGCTCATGTACTTAGAATATTTTAGTAAAATATTTAATCAGTAGTTGATCACTAAAATAATTGAGTAGAGGCTTTAGTTACTAGATCCAAGTATGCGTGACTTCTTAAGGTTTATAAAAATAATATATTTGATGTATTAAATGTGTTTTCATAAATTGATTATTTAAACCTTATAAAAGCTTTAAAAACTTCCTACTTCATAAAGTTATTTATAATTAAATTCTAATTCCTAATCCTATATGCAAGAAAAACCATAGTTAGACAAAAACACATATACTACAAAACATATTAAATTCCTCTCTGTCTCTGTCTCTTTCTCTGTCTCTGTTGCTGTCTCTGTCTCTCTCTCTCTCTCTGGGACTGGTCTGATTTCATCAGCTGGACATGTGCGTAACACCAGAGGTTCTGCAGGTACTAAGTGAAATCAGATTGTCACTGAGTAGGGCCTCTCTTTCCTCCGGGCACATCTCCCACAAGAGGGAGTCTTTTGGGTTTTGAGATCCATCACCTGTAAAAGACACCTTGCATCTTGGGTGAGACCCAAGGATGGGCCCGTACCTTCTATACCTTCTGACTCATCTTTGGAATGTATTTTTAAAAATTAATACAAATTTTACTCTTTATCTCTCACAGACGTCACATTTTCATATATAATACTGTTTGTAGGTTAGGAACTTTGTTTCCGCAGTGACATCCTATATTGGGACATCATGTACGGTTATATCTTCTCCTCTGTGGTCTAAAGTAGACTCTAAAGCGCCTCACACTGAGGCCTTCCTGGGCTCGTCGCAAGACACCCACTGGGGGAGGGCTCCATAGATGATATTTTAAATCCCTTCACAGTTCAGGTGCTAAAGCAGATGTATTTCATAACCCTTCTGGCTTTTCTCAGTCCTCAGCTTCCCCTCTACTGGCCTTGTTCCTGGCCCTGATGCACATTCCTGCTTCCGAACTTTGTTGGTACAACTCAAAGATGATAAAATCTCAAGTATTACAAAAGAATTTCATTGTAATCCACCTAAAACTAATAGGTGCTCATTAATATCCTCCAGGGAAAATTCTAGCTGAACATATTTATCATTTAAACCCTAAACTACAGAGTTTATCATTTTATATGGCCAATCCATCTAAAAAGTGCAATCAGACTCAGATGTTGTAAATCTTTGTAAGACTTAAACTCATTTTATTGACTTATTTAACAATTATTTTATATTATTTATGAGAAACAAGATATTAGAGTAGCATACTTAACACCCTAAATGCTATGTAACTCTTTTTTGAATACAGTATAAATTAATTAATATGTCTGGTCTGAAAAAGAGAAAGAAAAAATATGTATAAAAATGAACACAGACCCAGAATCTTTCTAATCATCATCAAATATTCCAACATACTCAGAGTAGGAGACACAGAAGGAGAGGAAAAAGGGGACAGAAAAAATATTTGAAAAAATTATGATTGAAGGTATCCTTTCTTTGATTAAAAACAGTAATCTACTGATCTAAAAAGCGCAAAATATTTCAACAGAACACAAACCATTAACAACACATATTCTCCAGAGTAAACTATTTTAGATCTTATGACTTGTGTCTAGGTGCTCCCCAAAAGCCTCATGCAGTGATGAGGCAGGCTTCCAGAGTTTGTGAATGAGTCATGCTCCAATGCTGGGCTTACAGGTGTGAGCGCTACACCTACCTTATATGAAATTAATAATCATTAACAGAAGATAAATTTGGAAATCTACAATTATGTGGAAGTTAAACAATGTATTCCTAAATAACCAGTACACAAATATGGAGACCAGAACTTTAAAATCAAAGTGTTGGCAGGACCTTGCCTTCCCCAACATTTCTATGAGAGACTTCTTCTTTGATACTGCTGAATTCTGATGGTCCTCTACTTGACAGTACTTAGCTTGTGTCAGTCTAATATTTTCTGTGCCTTAATGTTAACATGACATCTTTTCTGTGTATCTCTTAATGTTAAATATCCTGTTCTTTCTACTATAAAATCCATTCATTGGATTTAGGGCCCATCCTAAATATTGTATTTCCAAATAAAGCCTCATTCAGATGTACATAATTTGGGGGTGGGGATCGTAATACACTACAATATATGAGTTATATCTACAATATATGAGTTGTATCTCAATTACTTTAGGTCATTTATTTTGACAAAACTTGCATTAAATACTACAAAACAGTTTAAAAATTGGACACTCAGTATGGTACATTTCTATTAAAACCTTCCTTAGTTACTGAAGATTAAGAACCAACTTTTATTAAACTATGTTTTCAATACTTGAACAAGCAGGAAAGCCAGGCAGGAACTATCGGTTGAGAGACTGTATTGGAGGGAGAAGTGAAGAAAGCAGACAACATTCCAACAACTGTGGAGCTAATAGTCTTAGCCAGGTATTAAACCAATAAGCAACTTAATTGTGCTTGAGAGATTACTATGTTTTTTTTTCAGTTTAACATTTTAAAAGAAAGTACAGGGTTTCTTCCTTGTGACCACAGTAGCATATATATTTACCACCATTATTTGAGCCCCATGTGTCAGACTTGTTATGAAGCTGGTGTTAGTCCAATGTCTTATTCCAGTGGAGGCAAACCTATGGCACAGGGGGCACAGCCTTGTGTTAGTTATCACTGGAAGCTCTAAAAGGTTCGCCATCCCTGTGTCTATTCAGGCTGCTATAACAAAATATCTTCAGCTGCGTAATTCATAAGCAATAGCAATTTATTGCGCACCGTTTTGGAGCCAAGGGAATGTAAGATGAAGGCAATCACAGATTTGTCGTCAGGTAAAGGTAAGTTCCTATAGTTGGCACCTTCTTTTGTCTTCCCATGGCTAATGGGAGGAATAAGTTACCTCAGGCCTCATTTTTAAGGGCCCTGGTTCTATTTGTGAGCACCCGCCTCTCAAAGCCTAGCCACATTTCAAAGGCTCCAACTTTAATAGTGTCACAGTGGGAGTTAGCTTTCAACATAGGGATTTGGGGACCATATTTTCAGTTAATTTTCACAACTATGTGAAGTATAGGTTGAATATCCTTAATCTGAAATCTCAAATGCTCCGAAATCCAAATCTGTTTGTATGTGACCATGACATCACAAGTGGAGAATTCTACACTATAAAACTTTGTATCACGCAAAAAATTATTTAACGTGTTGTATTAAATGATTTTCAGACTGTGAGTACAAGTTATATATGAAGCATAACTGAATTCTGTGTTTCAACTTGGATCCCATAACTGAGATGTTCATTATATATACAGGTAAATAGTTAGAAATCTGAAACAATTCTTTTCCTAAGCATTTTAAATAAGGGATACTCAACTTGAATATACTTAGATTATCTTAATTTATGGATTAAAATTCTGAGATTTTGAAGCACTGAATGACTCTCTCCTGGTCACACTCTATTAAATATCTTTCAAAATTATTTATCTCGAAGGCAAATTTCAACTCAATGCATCTTTCTCTCTCATCAACAATGTACCATCCCCTATCTGATTGAAGATTAATTAATTTTACAAAGGAAAAGCTTCTTTTTGTAGTGATACAGAGTCCCCATTTAACACGACAAATTTCTGGATCTAATAGTATTATTGAATTGCCATTTGGTGATGTTTTTCACATTTCATTTCACTTGTTAATGCAGTTTTATTTGATTCCCACAGCCACACTGACACAGGCTTTAATAGGAATGATTATCCCCATTTTATAAATGAAGAAAAGAAGGTTCATAGAGAGGTTATTCAGCTAGCCCATGGGTTTATATTTCCTAGGAGGCCCACTCAGCTGGCACAAGGTCAGAGGTATAATCCACAGTGTTATGTCTACCTAAGTTCTTAATGTTTCATTAAGGCTGTGAATAATTCATACAAGTAAACTTTATTAATGATGATTGCTCCCCTCTGTCAGATAAAGAAATACAATGAACTTTCCTATTTTTATCTCACTTAAAATTGTTCAGTTCTGGGCTGCCCTCACACATTTCATTGTCCATCACTACAATGCTGCCCTAAATCTCAGGGGAGAGAAACTTTCTATTCCTTTAATAACCTAAGGGTAGAAGACACTAGAGGATACACTGCCCAAACAATTAGAAATGGAGACCGAAGGGCCTCTGACTGAATACACACTAAAGGGGGTGATAGACTTAATGTGTTGGGAAAACTGAGACAAGAATTGAATTTATTCTATGTCATTCTGCTCCAGGTCTGGAGTCAAAACTAAGTTGTCAGCCTTGGCAGTTATGAAAGGAGGCAGGTGAACTGGCATGTAAAATTAGGGTAGAGGAAGAGATTCTTGTAAGCATGGAATTTACGACTCTTACAGGGTTCAGTGGAGCTCCCTTGGGCAACTAATAAAGGTTTTGCACCAACACCCATTGGCAGGTAGGTGGCTCTTCCCCCTCCCTTCCCCTAGAGAGATCTATAATTGAGGAAACATCGCTGATCTGGGGATAGGAGCCCCTGGGAAAGAGTGAGTATGCAGAACACATGGATTATTGAGACATAATTTTAGAGCTGATTCAGTAGTTACAAAAAAGAAAAAATGATTCAACGCCTCTCAGAGAAAATGGCCTTTCTCTAATGGGAGCTGTGAGCAGAGCGCAGGCTTTTGAAATGTTTACCTGGAGGGGAAGACTGAGAAAGTCCCTGTGACTTCAAGGAGTCTCTGGCTGAGCCTCAAAGCCTCCTGGTTGTAGGGCTGGAGCAATTTCTTCATTATATCATAAAATATCCCTTTGGTTTTACTAATAAAAAATAATGAGTTCCCAAATTTTCCTCTTCAGTCTGTAAGTGCTTAATTGCCTGGAACTGAGCTTTGCCTCAGGGCTCCACCCACTGGGGGGTAGGTCTTATTTTCTTCCAATCATTATAGAAAATCTGTTTAATTCTCCTTTATGCTCCTAAAATTTCTCAACAAATTTTAATTATCTTAATATACTCTCTTTAAAGGATTAACAGTATCTAAATATACATATGGATTTGTCATAAATTTCCATGTGTCGTACTCATCATTTTACAGCATTTACTATAGGAGAGTTGTGTTTTTCAGCTCATCCAAGAGTCTCACCATACATTTTGCAAATATTTGCGTTAATGTGTAGGCTGGGAGGATAGACCATCCACTAAGTTGTCCTTAGCTAGGTGCTGGAGTCTGGCAAGCAGTTAAATTTAAATTAAGTAAATAAATAAATTAAGGAAGAACACATTTAGGCATCAAGCCTTGTGAAGGTCTGACTCTTAGGGAAGCTTTGGAGTTTTGCTAATGCTGTCAGGATACTGAATACTGCACGACTGGGAGAAATTTTGCCTTTGATTTTAATAAAGCAGATCATTAAGAAATTTATGATGCTTATGGTCAAAATTAGGCCCGCACAGTAGATTTTTAAGAATTTTCACAACAATCCTGAATGTCAAATGGCATTAGTCACGTGCTATTGCTAAGAAAACTTAAGCTCTGAGAGGGTCAGGTAATTCCCCAGGTTGCTGCTGCTGGCAGGTAGCTGAGCCTATACGGATCGCTGCCTCTCTGTTCCACATCATATAAAACCCAGGCACTTTGCGGCAGGCCAGCTTTCTCTCCTTTAATTACCATTTTACAGGGCTTGGAGAAAAATCTTGTTCTTTGAGTCCCTCAAAGTGCAGGATAAATGTTTTATTATATCAAAGCCAAATTCCTGCTGTATTATCGTCCTGTAGCCTTTCACAAAACAATGAACTGGGCATAGCACCCAGACTCTTGCCCTCACATCTGTATTCTAGCCACAGAATGAATCCGTGTTCAGTCTCCTTGTAAACATAAGAAAACTCTGCCCTTTCATTTGGACAGTGTCTCAGAACAAGTGATTTTTTGTGACAGGGTTTATGATTTTGGTCTGGAGAATGAATAAAATTGAGGACTTAGAGGATTTGGCTGTTCTTATGTCTTAAATGTAAAATGCTTCTAAAGCCAGTGTTCCTGCCTCCCACATGATAGTCCAAGTGTGTAGCACTGTGAGACCAAAGCGTGACGCGGCCAGACCTCGGACCTTCTGTCTCCGTCTGACTTCCTAATGTTTAGCGGCCGGAATACAAAATGCTGTGCCGCAGCTCTGCCTCCCAGGTGTCAGGAAGAGCAACTGCAGAAGGACTTTCAACTCAGTGGGCTTCACACAAACTATGCCCCGGAGGGAAAATCTAAGCAGCGCTGCAGGCAGGTGCATGATGTGGTTCAGAAGCAGAAAACATTTGATTCATGAGCAGGAGACACTAAAATAGAGGTTTGGGAAGGAAAAAAATCAAGTGATGACGGGAGCTGTACCGCGTCCCAGTTCCGACATTCGCAGGGCGTCGTCTGCCCTCTCCTCAGACCTTCACGTTTACAAAGGACTGGAGAGAGCAGGGAAGGCAGCGGGAGTGATGCAGACACCCAACTCCCAAACGCGGGGGTGCAGGGGAATTTCTCCTGCGCAGGAGAGGAGCCCGGAGTCACAAACAAGAACTTTCTAGGACTTTGTGACTGGCTTAAAGGACAAACTGTCATTTAGTGCTTACGGTTACTGATTTCCTTCTCGGCAGTGAGATGACTTCTTTCTCTTCCTCCTGCCCCTTCTACTTTTTTTTTTTTTTTCTTTTTTGGTTCCTTGTTTGCTCATTTCTGGAATGGTGGAATTTTTAATGGCTTTTTGAATACTGTATAGGTAAAAAAAATGCGCTCTTTTCTCTCTAATAAACTATTTTGGTTTGTAGTAACCGATGATACTGGGCTGGTGTTTGGGGATTTCAGGAGAATTTTCATGACTTAGGGAGTGGCCTGGTGACTCAGGTTTGATTACCAGAGGACCCCGGAGATCCCTTTTCAGGCAAATCCTTTTACATGGATACTCTGTCAAGAGACACTTCATTCTCTGTTCCATCTGTTCTCCCATAAAGTTACTGTGTCTTGAATCTAGGGATTTGAAATGCAGCTGGGAGGGGCCCATTACAGTGATACTGAACTCCAATAAAGTCAACAAAATCTCCCAGATTCCAAGAACTTTGCTTAGTTCTCAAGGAGCTCTGCAAGCACAAAGATGGATTTGACATGCTAATTGCCCTTATAAGTTGTTTCTTCTTAATATAGTTCATTTGATTTCATTTGGTGATATTCATCTCCAAAGCGTAATTCCTTTAAGGAAAAGTAATTTGCCAGATAAGCTGTGAGACCTATGAGAACACTGATTGGCCCTTGTTAATCAGATATTCTGAAGACTACATCCAATGGGCTAACCTGCTTATAGTATTGATCTTCTTAGCTCTGGGGAATGCTGCACCAGGCAGGCTTGGAGTAGCCAAACCCCGTGGGCTTGTCCCCTCTAGCCTCAAACGGCCGTATCGAATTACCACAGTGGACGGTGTAAATATTGTCATATTCTGTGTGTATTAACATTGTTATGCCCCATGCTACCTTGTAAACTCTGCATTAGTGAAAGATGTCAACACACCTGGAAAATAACAAATAAATGATATAGTATGAGATAGTTCTATTCAGGAAACAGCTTACACTTGTTCAAAAGACTAATTTCGTCAACATATCTGAAGGTTTATCAGTACCTTAGTACTATTAAATGTTGTAGTCCGTAGTAGCAACCTTTTGAAATGTTCATTTCCCCCAAATACTAGTTGTTTGAGAATTGTTCTTACTGATAAATGTAGATCATTTGCTTATTTTAGTAGCTGAAAGCTATCGCTGTGTGTACCACTTCATTTTGTCCTTCTATTGATGTACATTTAGTCTCAAAATTTGTTATATAGTTGACAGTGCCACCACACGTATCATAAGCAAATATTTTTGAAATCCTGCAGTGCAGTGGCTCCCACATGAGGAGGATATACTGTCTTTGGGGGAGGCTGAAGGGAGGGGACGGTACCCGGGAACGTATAGGTACTTTTTATCACAATGGCTGGGGGATGCTACCACCAACTGGCACTAGGAGGCCAGGGATGTTTAACACCCTAAAATAAATATCTGCACAATAAAGAATGAGCCATCCGGAGCACAAAGGCTTTCCAGCATTCTGAAGGAGTAGTCCAGGTTGTGTGCTAGAAATGCAATTACTGGGTGTAGTTAATTGAGAAAGCTGATGTTAGCCTTTCACTTCCAGCTTCTGCTTTTTTGCCCAATCATCTTACAAAACCTGGGAAGTTTCCAAACACCTCTCCTTTACTATCACATCATTTATTTGTGTTTTAGGTTTCTGTGTTTGATTTATCTCACATAACTTTATGGCTTGGTCCATTTTCCTGTCAATGGCATTTCTTTCTTTTGCAAGGATTGTTCCCTTGTGTACATATACTGCCTTTGCTTTATCCACTCATCTGTTGACTGGCATCTAGGCTGCTTTCAGATTTGAGCTGTTGTGAGCTGTGCTGCTATAAACATGGATATGCGTTTATTGCTACAGTCTGATGCTTTAAATCTTTTGGGAGAATACCCAGGAGGGATATTGATTTCTGTGGTGGTTGCACTAGTTTACATTCACACCAACAATACAGGAAAACAAAAACCAGATTTGTTAGAGATGGGGAAGGAGACCAGAGGGGAGAGGAGGGTGGGGAGGTGAATACAGGGACCGGAGGAGACTAAGATATGCTGTGTACATGGACCAATGACTGCAGGAGCATACAGCTGTGAAGTATTGCAAACATATACTAATAAAAAGAATAAAAATAAAAACAATGACTACAGGAGAGAACAACAAAGAAGGAACTCTTTTATACTGTTGCAATGTAAATCAGTACAGACATTATGGAAATCACTACAGAGGGCCTTAAAAAACTAAACTATAAATTCCATTTGACCCAAGTAAACCTCTTCTCAGTATATTCCTGAAAGACTTAAAAACGTATTATAGTGATACGTGAATAATCATGTTTATAGCAGTACAACTTACAATAGCTAAGGTTTGGAAACTGTCCAGATGCCAATCAACTTACGAATAAAGAAAACGCAGTATAGATACACAGTGGAATATTATTAAGCCATATTAGAGAAAAACGTCATTTGCAGGAAATGGATGAAACGTGATCCAGCTGTAGCCTGCCTCAGGATACTCCTGAAAGTATCACAGTCAGCTTGCTGCAGAGAATGTGCGCCCCGTATCTGTGACCGTGAAATTCACAGCAGCTGGGCTCTGGAAAGAGAATACACACCCAACAACAAATGAGCGGATACAGAAAGGAGTATATGTTCTATGCATAGGATACATACACCTCTACCCTATAAATACATATACAATTGATTATATGTATATATATGTAAAATGCACTAATATTTAGACATAAAGCAATGAAATCCTACCATTTGTAGAAAAATGAATGCAGGGGGAGACCGTACATTTAAGGCAAGTGAGCCCGCCTCAGGGAGCCCAACACCGCGTCGTTCTCCCCTGTGAGGGATCTAAGAAAGAGGAGCTAGTGAGAGCGACGGAGTAGAGCACTGTGGGAGGAGACTCGAGGTGGGAAGAGGAAGGGGTTAGGGCTAATGGAGGAGAACTGGTCCATTTGTTATATGCGTATGCGAATGGGCAAAATTGAAACCCACCAATCCGCACAGCTACTAAGTACTAAAGAAAAATACTGTATGTTAAAAATAACCCGGGAAATTAAAAACTGCTATCTGTAGTTACAGAGGTATTTTCAGTTTTCCAGTCAGATGTTCACTTGGTAATTTGGAAGGAAAAAAATGAGGCAAAGGCAGGCTCTTCTGTTGGTTGGGACTCCTGGTTTATTTTTGTATGTATGTATGTATGTATGTATGTATGTATTTTTCTTTTTATTTATTCATTCACCTATTTATTTGACATCATCCAACAATGCCCCACACACTTTGTACTGTCCCATTCAGAGGCAGAGGGCACAGCACATGTATTTTTCACCTATGAACTAGCAGGTACATTATGGAGCTTGGACCAGCAGTGACGGTCATAAGCTCCTGCCCTTGGGAGCAGGTCCCTGGTAGAGCATTCCATTAGGCAAGCCATAGGTCCTCTCTGTCCCCACGGTGATGAGCATAGCAGCTTCCCTGGTGGTCAGATGTGAGTGTTGCTGTGGCTATTACTGTCCAGGGCTCCACCTGGAATCCGAGCTGTCTGCCTTTCTGGAGCCTTAATATGCCCCGCATGTCCCGTTTTGAATGACTTTCTGCTTTCTCCCACCAAGGTTTGTCTTCATTATATTTAACTGACCTGTGGTTACAACACTAGGCTAGGAGTTGGGTATCTTCGTACTCAGTTTTGTCATGTGGTCTCCCTAGTCATGCACCCATTTATACCGCCGTGTTTGGGAGTTGCTCTGTGTTCTCACCTCACCAACATGGGGAACTGCTAGGTACTACCCTCTCTCCTTTTCTTCCTCATTGTAAAATGGATATCATTATCTTGCAGTCTGATCATGTACAGATGTAATGTCAGCCCTAATTGTGGAGCAGTTATCCCTACTTACTGTCCCCTTTTCTTTTCTGATAAATACCTGATCATTTCTGTAATCTACACCTTCAATGATTTAAAATTATTATTTTTGTATGAACGGGTAATATTTCTTAGGATACCAGTCACTTGCAGTGAGCCCAGGCCACCCATTGATGGATTTTGAAGGTGAGCAGCTGACGCCTTCGTTTATGTTCTCTCCGTCCATGTGGGTGAGGCTCAGCCTTGCCCTTGCGCTGTTCAGATCCTGTTCCTTCCCATGCAGGGGCAGCTGCTCCATGTGTCTTCTGAGTCCCTCTTCCTGAAGAACGAGGTTGATGAGAAGAGCTAGGCTTGTTGCGTGGAGCTTGGGCCGTGACTGACATTCACGCCTTCCCTCCTCTGCTCTCTGTTCCAGGCATCCCTCCCCTTGTGCTGCTAAGCAGGAACCACCCCTGTAGCCACCCCTTGGTTTTGGAACACAATTGTTCTTCCTATCAGCGAGGTACACTGTTTGGGGAGATTTTTTGCTTACTAAATACACTGCATTGTGAAGAATGGCACCTACTCTTTTAGAATCTTTACTCTGAACTGGCACTTCAGTTGCTCTTTCAGAAGTCTATTGTAGTGTTGTGTATGTAAGACGCCATCTGTGTGGGTCAATCGCTTCATAAACCTCCAGATTGTGATGGTAGCTCTTGTTCTGGGGGCACAAAACGGAAATCCATCACCAAATAAATAACTATTATCACTATGAGGATAAATGCCTGGTCTTTTCAAGGGTTCAACAGAATCATTTTCCACCAAGTAGCAAGCTTGTCATATTGAGGGATACGACCATACCAGGTGTCCTAGTTACAGATGAACTGAAAAATCAGGTATCCATACATGTGTTCTGGTAAGTGGGAGCCCATGTTTTGGGGCTCACACCTAGGCTTTCTCTCTGCCACAACAGTCACTTTGTACACAGAAAGCCTGCCAGCTGTGGCATGGTCGATGACAAAGGCTGAGTCACATTATCTACTTGGTTGTTCAGTGTCACCTTTGTGGTATACGAACTCTGAGGAAGATAAGTGTATAGCAGAGCCACTTGGCAAGACCCTGTTTTAAAAAAGGGCCCTCGGGTCTGGTCAGAAGAGGCGAATCACTGGGGCATGGCCAGGAAGGGCCCAGAGGGCTTACCTCCGTCTGGGCTCCTGCCTTCTCTTGCTTGCTCACCCTCTGCCATGCAGGAAGCCCTGTTCCTCCACCACCCCTGTGCTCTGCAGCCTTGCCTTGGAGCCTGCACACTGCAGACTGAAACCTCTACAAAATGTGTTGCTTCACTACCTTATCTACTTTCTCAGCAAGGTGAAACAGAGCCTAACAATGTTTAGGAGTATGCTCTGCCATTGAACTAAGCTGGATCTTCCCAGACCTGGGGTTAATATTAATCTATGAAATAACATCACAAATGGCTGTGAACATACCCAATACAAAATAAGGAAAATGGTGCATGGACCCATACAGCATGCGTTAAGACCCTGTGGAAGGTCATCTCGAATAAAAACAGGAGCTAGAAATTAATGAGTGAAAATTTACTGCTAGGTGTGGCTTTTGTCTTTTTTCTCTAAACAAATGCTCTCATTTATTCTAAATAAATTCTTCCATTAAGTCTGCTCTTTGAAATGAGCAAATATTCTGTGTAAACATCAGGAAGATACTCAAAGTAATTAACTGTGTATTTCAGACTCTGAAGCCAGAACGAAGGAGCAACTTCCCTTAAATACTATTTTCAGCAACTTGCTGAGAAATCACAGGGCAGCCTGGTGCGTGGAGAGAATGCATGTGGATTCTGTATGGTGGTACCATGGCACTAACATGGACTGTACAAGTGACTGGCCCAGGCTAGCATTAGGGGCACAGCCAGGTGAGCTTGATGCTATAGTCAGTGTCCTCTGACAGGATGTGAGGCAAGGCTATTTGGGAAATCAAATGCATAGAAAAATTCAAGCTGCGTGTGCATGTTAACATAAGGATTAACAATACCTCACAGTTAAACTTTCTTTTATAAATTAGACAAACATTTAACCTGGTCAGGCTTTATGATATAGGAGAAGTTTTATGCTGGCAAATTCTAAATTTTTCTTATTGCAAATGAGACCACTTTATTGAAGAAACACTTAAAAATCTGAAAAGCAGCTGGTGTGGTGGTGCACACCAGTAATCCCAGCACTCAGGAGGCTGAGGCAGGAGGATGGTTGCAAGTTTGAGGCCTGCCTGGGCTACATAAGAGGGTTCAAGGCCAGCCTGAACTGCATAGTGAGACCCTGTCTCAAAAAGATAAAAAAAAATCTGAAAAGCCAGAATGGAATAAATGTACTATATATAACATATATATGTCCCATAATTATATCATCTAAAAATATTACTCATGCTGTTGTTCAGAAAAACTATTAAGACTTTGATTACCTATGTTTTCTGATATTTTTCAATGCCTCATATAAATACATAGTTATAAATAGGCAATATTATATATTGTTTTGAAATTTGTGTTTTCATTATCAAGAAGTCATATATATATGACAATATCATTTAATATTTCCTGAAGAATTTGATAGCTATGCAATTTTCTATTATGTAAATGAACATAATTTCTTAAAACAATCTCTTGCTATAGGGTACTAATGCCACAATAAATCCCTTTTTATATAAAATTTTGTTGACAGTCATAAATATTTCTTCAAATCAATTTCTAGAAGTTAAATTTTAAGGTTATATTTTTGTGGGGTGTACCACAAATCGAACTCAAGACCTTGTACTTCTGGGTAGACACTTATGCCATGGAGCTACATCCCCTGCCTTGGTTAAATACTTTCAATACATTCAGAAAGATTGAAACTGTTCACAATTCATCATTAGAGAATTATAGGGTCTGAGTCGGGTGTGGTGGCGCACACCTGTAATCCCAGCACTCAGGAGGCTGAAGCAGGAGGATTGTTGTGAGTTCGAGACCAGCCTAGGCTACAAAGTGAGCTCAAGGCTAGCCTGAACTGCCTGGTGAGACCCTGTCTTAAAAAGACAAAAAAAAATAAATAAATAAAGAGATAATTAAGGATTCGATTTTTCCATATCTTGAACAACTAAAAATTATGTATGTAATGTGCATGCTATGTGGAGAGTGACACTAGGGATTGAACCAAGGACTTTGGCGCTGCGCTATGTCCCAGCCCTATCTATGTATATCTCCATGAAAACAAATTACAATATCTATGAGAAAAACTGTTGCTGTAACATGATTTTATTAGCAATATTAATGCACTTTTTGAAACATAAACAATTTGAAGCTGCCTAATATGTCATAATGATGATGAATTATTTGTCTGATAATTCCTCTTCTCTTAATCACTTTTGCTCAGTTACTTTTCTCTTCTATCATTTCTTGCATAAATCTTTTCTCTATTTCTGACTGTTTCCTCAGAAAATTTAAGAGAGGAGTTGAAGGGATGAAAGTGCAAGCATTTTAGGACTTTGAGTATACATTATGTAACAGATAAAAAGGCTTGTGCTAATTTTTAATTCTTACCAAAAATAATAAATGTCTTAATATATATTTTAAAAAAGATAAATGCATAACAAAAACCTCACTTCATGCCCAGTCCCTTATGGTTATGCACACGCTGCACTCCCTAAGATTGCTGTGCTCTTCTAATTATTTTCTTACCACACGTTGCTTGGGCCACATTCCCTTTCACATAGATGATCAGATTAACCACTTACAGTTCATGGCATTTGTAAAATTACTGTTTCTGTTTTAATTTTATTTTAATGACAAATGTATGTGTATTTATGGCAACAACCTGACTTGATAAACATATATGTTGTGAAATGTCTTACTCCAGTGATCAGTTTATTCTGCCCCATTCTTTTGTTGTGGTGAGAGCATTTGTTTTTATTACTGAAAACATTTTTATTAGTGTGTGTGTGTGATATATAACAAGCACATGCACTGTGAGCAGAGGATGCACACGCACATCACACCTTCACGCCTCTCACTTCCCCTTCCCTCTCCTGCCTCTCCTCTTCTGCACTCAGTCCCCCTTCCCAAGCCCCCCAGATTCTATCTTCCTGTTTCTTATCACTCATCTTTTATTTTCCTCTTTAAGTTATTTAGCCTTTGGGTTTCTTATATAAGAGAAAGCATGAGGCATTTAACCATCTGTGTCTAATTTATTTCACTGAATAAGATGGTCTCCAAGTGCATCCGTTATCCTGCAGAGGACTCAAACTAATACTTCTTTACAGCTGAGCATGTACGTATGTATGACATTTTCTTTATCCATTCGTCTGTCGATGGGCCACTTCTAAAATTTAGCTATTATGAATTCTGCTGCTACAAACATGAGTACGCATGTATCAGTGTATTATGATGTCTTTAACTTTTTTGGAAGCTACTTAGCAGGGGAACAGCTGGGTCAAATGGAATTTGTTGTTCTGGTTTTTTGAAGAATGATGTCCATAGTGCTTGTGCTATTTTACATTCCCAGCAGCAATGTAGGATTCCTTTTTCCCCACAGCCTTGCCAGCATTTGTTGTTTATTGAGTTCTTGAAGCTAACTGTCTTTCTGAAGTAAAAGGGAATCTCAGTGTTATTTTGATTTATATTTCTTTAATGTCCAGAGACTCTGAACATTTTTCTTGTACCTGTTGGCCATGTGTACTTCTTTTGAGGAGTGTTAATTAATTTCAGTTGTCCATTTTATGATTCAATCTTTTATTTCATGGTGTCTAATTTTTAAAAAAGTATTAACGTTGACTTATTTCTAAAAGCTACCACTAGATGTGGGTCTACAGTCATTGTTCACAAACCAAATTCAGCTATTTCCCTCTTGTTTTTTTTTTAGATACCTAGAAACTTCTTATGACAAGTTGATGGAGAGGCATTGGTGACATGTTCACAACCCTAGCAGATAACAAAGGGTGTGGACGCATCTTCTCCTGCCTGTAATTTGTGCCCTCTGTTTCTGCTCAGATTCATTCCTGGATATTTCATTGCCATTTTAGGATGGGAAGTTCTTTCCAGGCTTATTCAAGTTTATGGCTTGATGACCAAATTTAACTGGGGAGGGATTTCCAAAGGCAATGTCACTTCATGTCCAGTGTTCTAACGGTGCATAGCTAACAAGACCTAATAATGTACATTTATTTCTTATAGGGATTACAGTTTCTGCTGTGTGTAGCATGGACTAAAACCTCAAAGGCTTGCATTGTGACGTTGGAAGTGGAGGTGGTCACGAGGACCGTACTGCATCATTTCCCACCATGGACACTGCCAAGCCCTGGAGTCACCTGGATCGTTGACTGCAGAGAAACAGTAATGGAGTTGCTTACTGCCACCAACTTACTACCGTGTGCTTGTTGTTGTTGTTGTTTTTTAATTGTAGGGGACCTGGTTTTCCAAGCTATCCAGCAATTACTCCTTAGTGTGCATATGTTGCCCAAAACCCAGAGGGGTCCACAAGCACTAGGTTTCCTTCACTGTGGTAGCAAACCCAATATGGAGCAAGTTGTCTTTCATTTAGAAAGCAATATCATAGCAATCTCCTGACCACTAGATCCCTCAAATTCACTAAAGTGTCAAGTATTTGAATTTTTAAACGTTTATTTCTCCCTCTGAAATGCATACATCTAGAATTCTAGCCTTTCTTTCTTTTTGTGCCAACTGACCATAATGCTTTTGGTGTAATAGGGTAGTTTGAAATTCTACTGAGGTGTCTAAGTGGTCTAGATGTCACAGGACTGTATTATGACAGAAGGCAAGAGGCTTAACGTAATCCTGAGGCACAACTGTAAATAAACACTCATCTGTCCCATATGAACACAAGCTGCTTCTTATCCTTTTTAAAAAATGCATGAAAAATAACACATGGGCTAAATCAATGGCCTTATTAATCTCTCCTAGCAATAATAGCACACTCAGTGCTGTGGCTGCAACTGGGCTAACACTAGACAAAGACTGTTAGTGAATGCATTCTTCTCCAGAATCAATAGAATTTCTACAAGAGCCATATGGCTGAATTAAATAATGATATGAGAAGAATAACTACACTCAAACCTTTTAGGTTTTTAAAGGTTGATACCCTCTAATATCTTTGAATCCACATGACACAAGCCATGAATGTTGATCATTATATTTTCTTCTGATGAGTTTTATGGCTTTAGCTTTCATATTTAAGCTGTTGATCCATTATTTTTATTGTAAAGAGAAAAAATAAATAAAAACAACAACAACAAAAGTAAAACAACACAAAAACAATATTAATGGTACAGGATTTCAAGGATAGGAATTAGCAATGGTTCTTATACTGAATATTGTATGCAAACTAGTCATTCAGATTACCAGATATAAACATACAAATTGCATCAAAAATTTAAACAACTGTTCTTTCAATAAACCAATAGACGTCAATAGTAAAATTATCCCAGCTATCTATCAGCTATCTATCTATCTATTCCCTTCCTTCTTTATTTTCTCTGTTCCTTTAACCCAGTTGTTTCTTCCCTGTGAGCAACTTCTTTCCCTTTCTCAACATTTATTGTACCTTTTTGGTTTTATTTACTTTTTCAGGTTCTTACATTAGGGAGACAATTTTATGTTTACACATGCAGGTCTGATTTATTTCATTTATGAGTATAACCTCTAGTTGCATTTATTTACCCATAAAATCCCCAAGTTCAACTTTCTTATATCTGAATAATACAGTTGTCTCATGCTATATCATGGTTCACTTATTGTGGCTTCACTGAATTGCAGGTTTAAAAAAATATATCTAACTGTGTTGCAGTTTTTGCTATATTGTGCGATTTTGTGGTATATAGGTATTTATATACTTGTGATTTTAGGTTTTTTTGCCTAAAAATTTAAAACAATATAAAAATATTGAAAATGTTAATTCAAACATATTAAAAGAACATTAAATCAAAAGAAGGCCGCGGCCGCGGGGTGCGGGTAGGGGTAGGGGAAGTCGGGGAGCGGGCCCTCCGACGCCCATTCGGGCCGGCCTGCGCCGTGCCCCGGCAGTGGTGTGCGCAGCACGGCGGCCTCCGGAGTCCCCTTATACTTTATTTTCAGCGTCTTGGCGTTCCTGCGGTCCAGCTGGATGCAGAACTGCTGCTCCACCGCCTCGAGGGCCGTGGCGTCCAGCATCTGACGGACGCGCGCGGCTCCCGGCCAGCGCGAGCGCATCAGGGTGGAAGACCACATCGTAGACGGTGTAGCGGGAGCCGCCGCGTGCCGCGTACTGGCGGCCGGGCGCCAGGCTGTAAGGCAGGGACCAGTGGCTGCCCGGCGCCGGGCCTGGCCAGCTGCTGGGCGCGCCCACCAGCGCATTGCTGCACACGTTCACGTAGCAGCGCCCGGCACCGTCCAGGCTAGTGCGCAGCACGTAGCCGGGCTCCGGGTGCACAAACCGGGCTTCCACCCCGCGCTCCAACTCCAGCGCGGTGATCTCCGCCTCGTAGCGCCTCCGGTTCTCTGGGTCTGTGATCTCCTGCACGTACTTGGAGAACATGCGCCGAAACTCCGGGTCCTGGAAAGCAGAGGCACTGCCAGGCGGGGTGCGGTTCGTTTCGTGACTCCAGACTTCTGTCTCCAGGCCCCCCTAAGCACTGAGCCCTAAGAAACACTATTGCCTGCTGGGTTTCTCCACCCAGGTGTTGGACAGGCATTTCAATGTATTCAAAACAGCAGCCAGATAGACAACTTCCAATCAAAATAAATACAAAGCACGCAGAGACCGAGCATGCCAGAGACCAAGGTCTGATTCCCAGCAAGTGAAACCACCACCACAAGAAGCCACTGTGGGGGATCCGGGGAAGATGGCGACCAGGTGAGCAGCAAGGGAGTGAACCTCCTTAATAAACACCACCAGCTCGAGACACACTTGGCGAGCGTGAATGCCGGGACCTCAGCTGGGAAGTTTAAACTGGGCGTATTTCTCTGAGATGCCGGGGGAGATGTGGTAGGGCGGACCAGGCTGCCGGGCGAGACGTGGGAAAGCCCCAGACGCTGGGAGCCAGGGACGATCCCCGTGGGGAAGAAGCTTGGCTCAGTCCAAGCGCAGTGGGAGCGCGGCTGCCTCGGTCCCTCCCGCCTCACGAGCCGGTGCAGCCCCCGGCGACTCCCAACAGAGATCGGCTTGTTAGCGGCGGAGACGCCCGGCATTCCCACGTTTCGCGCGTGTCGGGCAGGCCGCGCGGAGGGCCCCAAACGCCGCCGGGAGTGGAGAGAAAGATTTGCTGGGTCCTAGCGCCCCGAGAATACAGACAGCTCGATCCCTCCCGCCCCCCCGACCCGGCGCAGCTCTCCGGCGACTACCGACAGAGATCGGCTCTCTGGCGGCGGCAACGCCCAGCGGTCTCACGTTTCGTGCGCATCGGGCGGGCCGCGCAGAAAGCCCCAAAGGATAGACTGGCACCTTGGAACCTTCACGCCTGCAGGGACTCCAATAACTGGTGAGATATCGGCACTCGCGACCAGATCACCGAGTGGGGGAGGAGATCCATCCCTATACCTGCAGGGAACCCTGGGAGGTTGGGGGAGCAGTCTTACACACCTCACCCAGGTCACTAGGTAGGGAGTATCTAACCAATATCTGTACAGCCTTTTAAGCGGAACTCTCAGCAGAAAGCTTAAGGGACATTCTCCCAAAGAGAAGGAATCATTCG